>JAMWET010002890.1:0-48219 GCA_024036415.1 Prochilodus magdalenae
TGGATGTGGAGGAAGTGCCAAGGAGGCTGCCAGGTGAGTATTAAATGACTCTACTGTTTGCTGTAGATTTTGAGAATGACAATGGAAAAGTTCTCTGCATGAAATCTGGCCTGTTAAAGTAATTTACTGTTTAAATGTAATTACTCGTCACATCATTGATGATATTAATAATTACATGATGAGCTACATTTCCTGTCTGTTTACATTCTCCATTGTCAGATTTGAGTCTGGGTGTTTATCCAGTTCATTAACTTTCTAAATTTTTCCCTTACAGCCAAACATTACATTCTCTGAAGTGGCCAATGAAGGTAACTCTTTTTGTTGGTGCTCATGATGATAATGATAATGATGCTGATATTAATAATCATAATAGGATGTAAAAACATACAGTAAACTGTGAAGGGACCAATTCACGAATGAGACTACATCACTGTGTATAAATCAAACATATATGAAATTAAATACAGTTGTAGAAATATACAGGAGAATGTAAATGTTTGGGCACCCCGGGTCATTTTTGACCTCAACATGACCTCAGCAGCTATTTAAAAACCATATTTTGAAGGTGTAAAAGTGCAGTAACTTTCAGGACTGTACAGAGAGATACAAATACAAGCTTGGCCGCCGGGCCGGTTGTAAAGTCTCAGAACTTTACAAGGCCTTATTTGACTCATCAAGAGTGGTTAGGCACTACCGGACAGTCATTATGAGTCTTCTGCTAAGCCTAATAAACTCTCTGGCTGTTAAATCAACTAGCAGCCGAGCCTTCTGACTGAGGATCTGGAAATGAAGCTCTGTAAATCAAAGATATCAAAGAACCTCTACCCTGTAGTTTACACTGTCTGAGAAGTTTAGATGTGGCTCCTGAATGGAAGCCATTATGCTTTCCCGGGTTTTTCCCTTTCCTGTAGTGTGTTGTAGCTGTTTGTACATGCCGAGAAGGAGCACATCTCCCTCATACGCTACTCTCCACAACTGCCTGGAATGCCTCACTGGAATTCCAGCCTTTTTCGACAAGGTGATGTCATCACGTAACACAATCCTGATAGCTCGCCAACACAGAGAGAAAGCTAAAGCAGTAACAACAGACCACTCTGAAACGTCCTGATCCAGTCTAGCATGGGAAGGTGGATCTACCAGACATTCAGGATGGGACTCAAACTGATCCAAACAGCCACGGAACTACAGTAGATACCACTCTGGGTGTTGACCAATCAGAACAGAGTAGGTGAGCTGATCGAGTAAAGCGTGCTGATTGGCTCTGATGGTTGTGTGGTAGCTATTGGCCCAGTAAACACGAGTGGAAGAGTAGATTCCTGTGAATTACTGCAGGACAGGTTTCTGGATGGAGGCCACATCAGAATTGCTCATTTGCGCCAGATTTGGTGGATGCGTCCCCTGGCACAGTTCTGAGGAGAATTCCCTGTAGACTGGGATTTTAGCCACTGCTGGTAGACCCGTATAACCGTACGCTTCCATACACCTGCAGATTCAGCTACTTCATTCACAATATGGTCTTTTGCCACGCCCACATGCTCAGTCACTCCTTTTAGCCAATCATTAACATCTACTCTGGAGCGTTTTCCACACATGGCGCGAGACATCCACTGCACTGTCCCACCTCTTCTTAATCTATGGATCTGAAAGTCCTACCAGCTCATACACACAAGGTGACTCTTTTCTTCTCCGGTTATCTAGTACACGGTACAAGGTTTGCCGAATTGGCTCTTGCAAAGAACAAACATTTCTTCAAAAGATAATTTGCCCGATGTGCCCACACGTTTGCATTCAACTGTACATATTAAATTATTATTAATATTATTAATGCAATAAAGGTATTAGTAGTAAACAGAAACCAAAGTCTGACTCCTTTCATTGTTCTCTCCCTTCTTTGTGCAGATACGGTTTGAAGCTGACGTTCCTGTGGACGTTCCTGCCGCAAGGGATTCACCACCACTGCCTTCCGTCCTTTCCTGCTGCCTTACGCTGTGTGTGTATATATCCTTACTCAGAAACCCCTCTCTTATAGCCCCACCTGGCTCCTGTACAGACAGTAACTCATCTGTGTGTTAGCCGTCCTCCAGACCTTCATCGATGGTGAGGTTCTGACCACAGAGCCCTAATTGGTCACGTGTATGCTGAGAACGGTCCATCACTCAAGTGACCCAGAGTGACCCCAGATTGCCCTACTGAAGGGTTTGCAGTCTTGGGTCTTTGCTGCTTATTCAGAATGTACACTCCCTTCCAAAAAGACCGAACCCAAGATACTAACGGTGTCTACGAGTCCAGATTTAAACGCTATGGCGAGTATTAGGTCACATGTTAAACACAAACTAGATACGAAATGTTTCATGTAGTTGAACCAACAGTACTGACTCAACTTCCTGTGTTCATAACTACAGTCAGCATTTTAATCAGGTCCTGTTTGGATAAGAGGGACCTCCGTCTCAACTCCAGCTCACGAAGGTAGATCCTCCTACAGTGAACTGGACATGATACAGCCTTGTGTACCTGAATAGCATGATACTGTGACATTAGCATGCTAGTTAACAGGGAACTGTCTGATGCTGGTTCTAGTGTGCTATGAGTATGTAACTCAATGCAACTTTGGACCAACCCTTTGTGATTTTGGGCTTGGCCTAAAGCCAATCACAGGAGTGTACATATCGAGTCTGTCAGTTTAACTTAACTTAAAAAAGATAGATCTATAAGATGAATATCAATTTGAATACAGTGTATGTAGCTACATATAACATTTGCATAATAATATACAGATAATATATACAATATATATATATATATATATATATATATATATATATATAACATATATATATATACAATATATATATATATATATATATATATATATATATATATATATATATATATATATATATATATATATATATTTATATATAAAAACATCTTTATTTATTAATATTTATAATAAGCTCACCGGACAAAACCAAGAGTCACTGTGACTGAAACGTACCTAACAGCCTGTAATCCCCAATAACAGCTGTGATTGGATTTGGCATGTACTGGACATGTGTCTGGATGTAGACCACATCAACGTTCATACCAGGGGTCACCAACGCGGTGCCTGTGGGCACCAGGTCGCCCGTAAGGACCAGATGAGTCGCCCGCTGGCCTGTTCAAAAAATAGCTCAAATAGCAGCGCTTACCAGTGAGCTGCTTCTATTTTTTAAATTTTATTTATTTATTTAGCTATTCTTGTTTAAATCACACTTACATGTAACTTACAAATGACAATATATATATATAAACACTTAAAATGTAAAGTGTTTTTGTGTTTAATATAAATGAACTCTGACCTAGTATAGTTCAAAGGTCAGTATTGTGCGCATGACCAAAACGTAGCGTTTTTTGCACTCTTACAAACAAGCGAATATGAGGAGAAGAGTTACCCCAAAAAATGTCAGAAAAAAGAAAGAAAACATATCATTTTCACGACGAATGGGAGGTAGAGTTTTTTTTTTTTACCAATGTGAAAGGATCCTGCGTGTGTTTCATTTGCGGGGCAACTGTGGCAATAGCAAAGCGGCACAATGTGGAGAGACATTTCACTACGTGTCACACAAGCTACCATGCTAACTACCCACCGGGCAGCGCACTGCGCGCAGAAAAAGCCCGCGAGTTAAAGGCAGTCTTTTTTCACTAGACCGGTTAAAAACTCCCAAAAAGCAACCGAAGCCTCGTTTAGAGTTACGCAATTCTTGATGAAGAAAAAGAAGGCATTTACAGACGGGGAGGTTGTCAAAGAAGCAATGATGATAAAATAAAGTGTTGCATATTGATATTTATCTGTTTCTATATATATTTATTGTGAGAAATCATTAAGATGATCAGTGTTTCCACAAAGATAAATATCATTAATTATTAATAATAACATAGAGTTAAAGGTAAATTGAGCAAATTGGCTATTTCTGGCAATTTATTTAAGTGTGTATCAAACTGGTAGCCCTTCGCATTAATCAGTACCCAAGAAGTAGCTCTTGGTTTCAAAAAGGTTGGTGACCCCTGGTTCAGACACTCTCGCATCTAAGAATTGGTCAGTGGGGCCAGATTTGGTGGATGCCCTCCATGGTGTTTTACTGGTTGTTCCAGAAAGTCCCACAGACTTCCAAGATGGGATTTTTCTTACTTCTGGGAATTTTGCCAGTCCAGATGTGTGAATGCTCCTGAATGTTCATCATGCCAATCAGTCACATTTGCAAGAATAGTCGTCTTGGATACAGGGATAGGAATGCTATGTTCCTCGCTAAGATGATGAGCAAAAGGCGAAACCTGGTTCTCCAGCTGCTCAGTGTCGGCACTGTGGTTCTAATTAACTGTCACCTCAACCACAGAACCCATTTCCACATAATTAAACACCCCCAGAACGTCACAGGGGGGCTCATTGTTTGTCTGGGGAGCTTATTAGATGTGCATACACTGTTTTTACACTATGTATAGTGTGTATATATAGTTAAATAGTTTATATAGTGCTATAAAATATATAAATAAATATATATACACACAACACATATAAAATATTCATATTAAATATCTGCTCTGTGGGGGTCTTCACCATTGAACCATAGGGTGAAAAGGGGCTAACAAAGCACACAGAGAAACAGATGGACTGCAGTCTGTAAAATGGGCAGTGGGCGTACAAAGAAGGGGCTGCTTTTAGTGAAGTGGCCGCTCGGTGCAATAACCGGCTATCAGGAATGAAAGACTGTTGGATGTAGCTCACATTAGCTTTAAGTAGCAAACCCAAGCCTTAAATTCCATATTCTATATTTACATTGTGATTCAATGCGTGTGTGTGTACACGATTCGTTCTGACTGTCTATAAGGGTCCACATCCAGTCACACAAACCAGAAGCTCCGACGTGCCTCATGCAGCTGTATGCAAAAGTAGACGAGCAACGGCCCCAGTCAAATCACATGGCGTTGGTGTTCAGTGACGTTAACACGTCTTCTGCAACAAATGAGTTTTGGCCAACATTCAGCTAATAACAGTGACTGTGTATTAATAAATCAACCAGCTGTCATGTGACCAGACTTGCCAAAACCTTTGCATACAACCGTATAACCAAACCGCACGATCCAAACCGACAGTCAGTTCGCCGTGTCTCCTGATGAATACGCTGTGGAAGCTGATTCAGGGGAATGCTGTGCCAGGGTGTACACATATGTTGACGAATCACTGATTTTACCTCCAGTGAGATTTTCCTACTCTTCCTATCTGTTTATACTGTTTCTGTTTACACACAGCCTTATTTAAACACCTCTATGCACCTATTATCTGCCTCTGTTTTTATTCATGCAGCTTATTAATATTTATACAGTAGGCTCTATTACACTGTACACTACATGGACCGTTCTACCAAACGAGCTACAACTGCAGTCCAAATAAACAATGGTGTGTTCAGACCTTCGATATTTCAGAGGATCATGTTATGGTCTATTTAAACTCAAAGCATTACCCCAATAATAATAATAATAATAATAAGCTAAATCTATGCAAAGTCATTGTTTATAAGGTGCTTTCTACTGTGAGGTATCTGTCCCAAACCCTAACCACTAAATTTACACTATACAAATATTTATAAATGTATTAATATATAATTAATAATGTATAATATATAATGTCTTTTTGTTTTTATTTATTGGTGGGGGGGGTTAAATGGTATGGTGTAGATATGAGTTTAGATTTTTAAGGAAACACGGTTTTATGTCACTACTGAAACACTCACGGGTGGAACCTTATTTTAGCCACGCCCCTGCATTCCTGTCCCTCATGGCCACATGGTGAGGAGTTAGATCCCATTTTTTAAAAGTCAGTGTGTCTCAAACTCTAAAAATCAGCAGCATTAGAAATATTAACCACCGAACCGTCTGACGATCCCTCAGTTACAGACGTCTGATATTTGTTTTGAACTCTGCCCCAGGTTGGTAGAACGGTCCATATGCAGTACATGTGTTCTGTTCATTTCCTTCATCATAAGGGAACTTTTTATAAAAATATTTGGACCAAAATGCTGAAATTACCCAGTTATGCTTGTTGCTGCCTTGTGTTTGTATTTGTATTTTCTTCTTTAAATTTTATTTATTTATTTATTTTTAGCAGGGTGGGGTTGGTTGGGGGGGTCCTGTCATAGTGGTCCAGCATTAGGTTCAGTTCTCTTGTTTCGGAATGTTTTGTTGCATTTTGTATTTTTAAAGGCCTACTTGAAATAAAGCAGTGACGGAAGACGTGTCCTGTGTCTCCTAATTGAAGTTCTAATAATATACAGGGGTTTGACAATGAAACTGAAACACCTGTCATTTTAGTGTGGGAGGTCTCATGGCTAAATTGGACCAGCCTGGTGGCCAATCTTCATTAATTGCACATTGCACCAGTAAGAGCAGAGTGTGAAGGTTCAGTTAGCAGGTAAGAGCACAGTTCTGCTCAAAATACTGCAATGCACACAGCATTATGGGTGACATACCAGAGTTCAAAAGAGGACACACTGTTGGTGCACGTCTTGCTGGCGCATCTGTGACCAAGACAGCAAGTCTTTGTGATGTATCAAGAGCCACGGTATCCAGGGTAATGTCAGCATACCACCAAGAAGGACGAACCTCCATCAGCATCACGTAGTGACCTGGCCACTATCCTGCAAGAAGAATGGCTTAAACTCCCTCTGACCACTGTGCAGGACGCAGTATATGTCATTCCCAAGACCAACTGACGCTGTATTGGTCGCAAAAGGAGGCCCTACACCATACTAATAAATGATTGTGGTCTAAAACCAGGTGTTTCAGTTTCATTTTCCAACCCCTGTATATATATATATATATATATATGTGTGTGTGTCAAGCTGCTGTGTGTTGTCCCACAAAGAGATTTGATATTGATCTATTATTAGACTATTCAAGGGGTTGATAAGCGTGGTATAGAGACATGGTATAGGAGAACATGACCTGCAGGCACACAGCGTTAAAGTGGTGAGGTTAGTGGTTGTTATTGAATGGTACAGTGAGAAACCATACAGTGATAACCAGTCACAGATCATCAGAAGAGATTATGTCAAATAAACACTTGCACAAATAACCCCACCCAGAAGAGATCAACAGATAGTAAGCAAGGACGGGCCTTATATCTGTACCTGACCGGCTTAGCAGCCACGATTGAGGACGTTCAGGAAGCAGTACTGCCCCCCTTTCCAGATGTTCCTTGTATTTATACCACCACATGTTTTCCACCACATGTTTTCCACCACATGTTTTCCACCACATGTTATCCACCACATGTTTACCTCGTTTGTTTTATCTTTGGTTTCTTAATGCTCAGTAAACTTTCACGTCTGAGCAGCTGAGTACTTGTTCTGTTGTTTTGGTCTGTTCGGCTCTTAAGTAGATAAACATTAGCAGCACCTAAAAACACCTCCCAGACCCTCCAGCACCAGTTTTACAGTTCCACTGTGTATTGTGGAATCCAAGATTTCCCGAATGTGGAATGTGGTTAGTCAGGCTTTGGCAGGTCTGCTGACGAAAACAAGCCGATGGTTCCCCTTGGGAAAAATGTTAAAGAGCCTAGCCTTCAGATGGAACCGCCGCTTCCTCACACCCACACACAGCACTTTCACAGGGTTAATGTCTGTGTTGTTGTGGATTAGGCTGGATGAATAAAGATTTACCAACGATTAGATTCTTCTACTAGGTGAATGGTTTACAGACACAGACACAGCTGTATTCAAAATGGCATACCATATACCACGTACTATATATATATATATATATATATATATATATATGTGTATGTATGTATGTATGTATGTATGTATGTGTATGTATACAACCAAATAAAAGATTTATGGTGCACTGAAGATCCCCATGTGGTGTTGTACTCTAGTCAGAGTCTCTAGTATACTGGGGAGCTATCTTCATGGTGTACTGTATCCCATCATGCTCTGCGGCCTCACCAGCTATCAGCCTGATGTGGGTGTAGTGACTGTAGTGGGGTGTGTGTTCATCAGAATGAGCCTCAGAAAGTTAAATATACAGGTCTGAAGATTAATAAAAGATGAACTCGCTTTAGAGGATCAGTTTTAGAGTGAAATAGCCGAGGGGAGCTAACAGCTAGGCTAACCGTATCTCAGGTGAACTGAGCAGCGTTAGCAGCAGCTAGCTCTAAACAGTGGATACAGTAATAACAGCTCTGAGGTAAATGTGAGGTAACTGGTCATGTGACTGTATTAGTATACCACACTGTAGGTCAGAACCTGTTACTGTACTGTGCACCACACACAGGGGGCAGTGTGCAGGTTAGCAGAGTGCCATTTCGAATACAGCCTCATACTCTGGTCTATGAAGTTGAAATATTAAAGCAGTATTTAAAGTAATTTTTGTATTTAATATATGTATTTATTTTTTTAATCGATTAATTTCAGATATTCTGACATTAACAGCTTCATAAGCTTCTGGTTAAATTAAGATACCTCCCATGTATCCTCAAGTGAAACAAATCTCGCAGGAAAGGTTTTGTATTTACCATGATATTATATTTGATGTAATATGGGGTCATACTTGAGCTAATCATCACTCGAGGCGACCAACGACTCCGTGCGTGGAGGCACGCCCAGAACACCTGGTGTCACTTCACCTCCGCCCGTACTGCAGAATCTGCAACTCTGTGAGGGTATTCAAGCTGGCTGTGAGAATTGCGTCTGTGCATGTTGTGTCACATTATGGGACAATGGACTATTTGTGTGCAGCACGCCAGAGTGCGGCATTACTCATCAGTAGCTCAAGTTCATATCCTTTCTGAGCCAAGATGGTTAAGTCTGACCTGTGCTGACCTTTTAATGTGCAGGCGTATTTTCCAGTGGGGGCGAGGTCAACGGATGTTTTCCAGCTCTTTGTCCATGCACTGCTTTCCTTCTGGGGGGCCCTCAAAAAATAGTGCGGGTACTACTGACCAGCTCAGGCAGTATATGCACTGCATATAAAGAGTGCAACCTAAAAAATGACCCAATAATTTGGTACAAGCAAGTTAATAAGTTTTACTTAATAAAAATATATAGTATTAGATTAAATTAACTGAACCTAATTAATTCGCTTGCAACCAATTAGAGCCGTTCCTTTAGGTCGGACCAACGAAACAATTGTTACAGTGTAGGCTGACCCAGAAGGAGGCGTGGGAGTGCGGTGCTGTTGGGAAGGAAGATAAAGGTGACCAGGATCAATAACTGATGATAAATTTAGACTGATATGATCAATATTTATTGAGCTACACATACAGAAGTCTGTCTCTCAGTATGCCGTCGTGTCACCATGTTTGCTAACCCAGGCGTCTCGGTATGGAGCTGTAGATGTTCCTAATGGAGTCCTGTGATAATCCATCCCATGCAGCTTGAACATCCTCACACAGTTCCTGCAGATGGTGCGGTAGGGTTGGAGGTGGAGTGACACCAGGCCTTCTGGACGTGTGGTGCATGACAACAAACTATTCATCTTGGTGCTGACCGCGGTGACAAAACAGGACTCGTCACGGAAGATGACCCGCTCCCATTCTGAGTCACTCCGTTAAAGCCTGACATGACACCACTGCAGTCTTTGGTGACGTGGTGTTAAGGGCAGTTGTCGTAGTGGTCTGTGTGCATGTGGTCCTGAGTCGTACAGCCGCCTGCCAATGGTTCTGACACTAACAGTATGAGTCATGGAGGCTCGCTGAGTTTCCACACTCGTGGCTCTTGGGTACAGTGATAAGACTCGTCCTCGCTTACGTCACATGTCTCCTGATGTGAAACCCTCCCACCAAGTTTCATTCCTGTTGGTTGACTGTGTGCTACTGTTTTTGGTTGGTGGGTGTTTTCATCCATAAGTGTATTTAGCACAGGGGCTGGGTGTTACAGCCTCTCCAATACCTGTAACCCTCATCAGAAGACATGGAAGACATAGCACTTCAGGTGAACGCTCTTTATTAAACATGGCAACGGAGGAGCACCACTGGCCCGATGGCCAAACTGACTGAATGGCCAAAAACGACAGCCAGGTGGCTAGCAACAAAGCCCAGATGCAGTAGATACACGGATTCACTAGTCAGCCCAGAATCCAGCACAGAAGGGGTCAATAGCACATACACACATCTGTAAGCCAACTACAGCGAGGCTATGTTAAGGTTTTACATGCAGTGTTGACTAAGTAACGTGAAGTATAGCCTTAACACTAGTTAACTACTTCATGTTAGTCAGCACTTCATATAAAGGGTCACTTCCTTAAACTCGTAAAGTCTTTTCCTGGAAGTCCCAGAAGTCCCAGTGGCACATTGCCTTGGCTACACCTCCCACACGTCCATGGCTGAACGAATAGTGTGCTACAATACACAGTAGTATCAACTATGCTGTATTTAGTTTCCACCCTTTATCTTTAATAGTGCGTCTTTTTAGGAGACATGTGTTCAGTTTCTCAAAGAAACCTGCACACACACCTCCAACGTTCAGTCTTAGAAGCTGGTTTAGCACTATGTGCTTCCTGTCACCCAAATAATCCCCAACACATTTAATGATGTTGAGATCTGAGTCACATATTTTATTCCGTTTGGCTAGTTCTGCATTCCTTTATGCCTCAGGTGGATTTCTGGCGAAATGCCATAGAATTGAGTGATGGGTGGATCTCCGGTCAATTAGTTTTCGCCCAAGTGGTTAGTTTAGACGTTAATGGGTGTAAAATAAGCACCAATCATAATTCTTGTCACAAAAGGGAGATGGATAAGACGTCGCATAGAGTCATAATAGAATACTGGGCTCCCTGTTTCAGATGGCGCTAATGTCATGCATCTTAATATATTCCTGAGATGACTTGATATGAGGGGCAAGCGCGTGCTGTGATTAGAATGTGCTAATAACGTTTGCGCAGTTTGGTTGCATACACCGTGATTTGTTAGAATGCCCGTAAACCCACAGTGGAGAGATTGTTGTCATACTGGAGCATGTCCCTCAACACCGGTCCATACTCTCCATAACGAGTAACGAAGGTGAAAGGGTTGACTAGAGGCGGAAGATAATAGGTTGATGCGACTAGTCACAGCAGTTGTTAGATCTCCGTCGTCTGTTAGTGTCACACACACATCAGAGAAGTACAGCATTACTTGATATTATAGAGAAGGGGGGGGACCGCGCAATGCGCACGCACTTACCCTTTAGACGGAAAATAAACGAAGAGGAGCGGTCTCCACGGACTAGAGGACTAAGGATCGATGACAGCAGAAGATAAGGCGTGTACCTATATTGTGGGTTGATTTGTGTCCCTAGGACTAGCAGCAGTTACTGTCCGTGGGGTCATGACAACATACTGGCTGAGTTGATGAATATCTTAAATCTATTTTAACATATAACAGCCAATTGACAGAATCCCACTGAGTTATAGGTTGAAAGGATTATGTATTCGCTATGGCACAGACGTGTGAGTGTCATAAAACGCCAATGAGCTATTTGTGGACGGGATCTGTAAGGACACGGCAATTCGGTTCCTAGAGACTGGGTTGTTCACAACATGAGCATGTGAATTTCCCAATAGCTGGGTAAAGCAGGTGGCTTTGTCCACGGATTAGCTGTATATGATTACTGGCACAGTTCTTCATGGCAGTTAGTTAAAAGGAGGGGAGGCTATCATAATAGGCGTGATTACCTCCCTGTTCCCTGGAGGGACACACACACGGCCTTCCTGGAAATTTCCAATCACATGAGCCTTCCATTAGCATAAAGCACTCTGAGGGAACCACAGTGAAAAGATACTGTAAACATTTAGTTTGAGTTCACCTTACAGGTTCTGCCTTCACCTTACCTCTTCTAACAGAGGATGGACTCACCCTAGGTAAGGTCAATGAGCTAAGCACGGTGGGACGCACGTCGGTCTTCTTTAGCCCAGACAAGGACCGAGGGGTGAGTAACGTCCACAGGGGCACGCTGCACGGTAGGACTGTATATCAATGGATGATGAGGTTGTGATGTGTAAGGGGTAGAGTAGATTCACTAGATCATCACAGCTACACTATAGTTATATACATTCTAAAGCACTGACACTGAAGGATGAAGACGACAGGTGCACCATCATTAGTAGTGCACTCCCTAGTGAAAGATTGCAAAATAAAGTGTGAGGATTTGTTCTGTAAAACTGCGGTTTCTGAGCACTCGCATCCATTAACCATGAAGCTTCATGCCCACTTGTAAGGGAGAGTGTCCTTGGGTTTCACTTGGTGAGCTACCCTGGGTTACAAGGGCTATGCCTATTCGCACAATTTTGTTTTTAAATTTCATTTTCCCATTACCACCTCTAAATGGCCCAGCCCCCACTTACATTCTGGAGCAGACTTCCATGTACAGCTGATGTTAGTGCAAGATTTGTTAAAGGTGAGGAACGAGGGAAATTCAAATCGAGGAAGCTGGCGATTGTGCACAGGAAGCCGGTGCTTCGACTTTCGTACACTATTTGGCCGTACGTCATTACGGAAGACCTTGCCCGACTCTGGATATAGTTCATTGGTAATCAAAATTCTGGACTCATGTTACTGGGAATAAAATATCTGCCTGATGAGAGAGATGAAATGGAATAAGCGTATAAACATGCATGACTGTAGGAGTGAAATTATGCGTATAGTTAATAAACACAATCAGACTTTTGTTTTATAGTTGTGCCAACCCATATATAAGTAAACTAACTTGGTGTAAATCTGACACACACCACTAGAGCACATGTTTGGTCATTCTCAGCTTACAAAGCAAGCAAAACAATGAGACTCACGACTTACAACGCTCACGAAGCACACGCAGTAGTGGAAGTAATGTCATCTAAATGTTCTAAAGCCGATCTATAATAATGGAGCAAACAATTGGCTTGCTTTCAGCCCCTAATCATCTAACTCTAAATATATTGTTTCTTTTTTTGTTCCTGACAGTGTTTTGTCTTGACTGTTAGATTTAACGAATGCGCTAAATATCTTATCAGGATAGGCTAACCAATGTTACACAACAGAAGGAGCATGACAACATATCATGTGCTGCTCAGACTACTAACTGACACAACGGTGATGGACGAGGGAGCGGTTTCAATTATTCATAATATTTAATTTGAAGACCCCTATTAGGCGACTATCCACACACAACCCATAAACTTGAGCTGGCTCTGTGTGCGTGGTTCGGGCGACTTTAGGTTCTTGCCCCGTTCTGGTGAGACACCACTCGGTAGGCAAACCTAGCACCCATGTTAGAATTACAAAAGAGGAACCAGGGTGAAGATAAACAACAGGTATTTGACTTACACGAAAAGTCGAGTCTCTCCTAGGAAAGACAGAGTGGGTTCCTGCAAACTATACAGTCCGCCTTCTGGGTGTTTATTAAAACAGTGCTAAGCGGTGGTCATGCGCCTGGTGGCGAGCGGTGTAGAAGGTGCATGGTGATGTAGAGCGAAAGGGTAGTGGGGTTGCCTTATCGCACTGGTGGATTCTTAGTCTGACTGAATGGCTGTTAGTACAGCCACGACTGCACACCTATTTCAGCATGAAGTCTGGAATGCCCTCCAGGTGCCTGTACCTTTGACTAGAGTAGGCTACGCCGTCGTCGACCAGAAACAAATTTTATCGGTTCCTGCGAATCCCCCAGATCCAATAAGGCCAGAATTCTGCGCGGACGTTCGAACACTTCAATAGGTGGGAAAAATAGGAAAAAAGAGGTGGACAGTCCTGTTCTCTTTGTCCAGCCGCGACTCTGAAATGGCCAGTCTCCCTGTGGTTTACTATAGCACCAAGAACAGATGCTGGCAGTTAGGCCCATTTCGTGGTATAAACCAATTTCGCGGGTGATTCAGTGACCAGACACAGCAGACCACACAGCAGTTGCCCTGCCGTCCTGCACGGTCGCTGCTGAATCGAATCAGCGGTTCAGTACGTTCACTCAAATGATTCGTTCATTCGAACGAATCGTTCGCGAACGACACAACACTAGCAGTCAGACAGAGTGGTGAGTAGCCTAGGCCCGTCAGGTAAACAGAGCGGGTGTAGCTGCGGATGACGAGAGACGGCGAAAAGAATGATTTACAACATTTTGGTTAAGAATGTTCAGTTCAGGCCTGGTCCGTTCGAAAATTGTTAACCTGGGAGGCTGATGGCTCCGTGTCAGAGCGTTAGTTATGTCAAGCCCTGGTCCGGCATCAGATAACTAGCCACATACGATCGACTCCGAGTCACAGCCTGCACTGACTGTAAGGAGTGTGGGAAGACCATGGCCGGCAGTAGTGCGTTTGTGACTGCTTCTAATACATTTCGAATTGAAGCGCTGAAAAAGCACTATACATCTATAATACACATTACATGCCCGACAAATGCACTGCCCAAGTGTTACCTTTCTTGTAGAATTGTGCTTCAAATAAAGAACTTTATGTTGACCACATTGTTAGTTAATCATTTACAAGTCAATATTGCCTATATGGACAGCGATAAAAAAAAAAAGAAAAGAAAAAGTGAACATGTAAAACTGCTGTTCTGAATGTGATGCAGTTGAAAATTTAGGTGCACCCAAGAAAAAACGTTAGGCGCACCAGTGCAACCAGTTCAGAAAGTTAGTCTAGAGCCCTGCCCTCCATGGGTCATCCTGTTAGTGCCAGCACCATTGTAGACGGCTGCACCACACAGGACTACATGTACACAGACTGTTATACCGACTGTCCCTAACAACACATCAATGGTGTCGTGCCAGACGGTCACGGAGCGACTCAGCTTGAGAACAGGTCATCTTCAGTGACGAGTCCCGCTTTTGTCTTGGTGGAGACGAGCAACGAATCTGTGTGTGGAGGCACCGTGGTCAGCGCCAAGATGGACGGTTTGTTGTCACGCGTCACACGTTCAGAAGGCCTGGTGTCACTCCATCTCCACCCCTACTACACCATCTGCCGGAACTGTGTGAGGATATTCAAGCTGCATGGGATGGATTATCACAGGACACCATTAGGAACCTCTACAGCTCCATACATAGACGTCTGGCGTGTTGGGTTAGCAAACATGGTGACTTGACGCCATACTGAGAGACAGACTTCTGTATGTGTAGCTCAATAAATATTGATCATATCAGTCTAAATTTATCACCAGTTATTGATCCTGGTCACCTTTATCTTCCTCACCAACAGCACAGCACTCCCACACTTCCTTCTGGGTGCAGCTGTTCCTTTGATGATGAGTGTAAATAAAATCAAGGGCAATACATATACATACATACATATATATTTACAAGTGCAAGGACGTACACTAAGTATATGTGCGGTGAACATGTTCTTCTCCTGGTAGGGGCCATAGATTTAGTCCATTTAGGCTTCAATATCAAAGGCTTACTCCTTCTTCTACGCCTACTCAAACCACTAGCTGATTCAATCTAAACCACTTAGGACAATATGCTTTTGTTTAGGTAAACCAGAGAGAAAGCCCTCTGCCGCAGGCCGAACCCCAGACTGTTTTCCAGGAATAGACCACATGACTGACAGGTAAAGCACCTTCACCTCCCACATCACTACATACACAGTCTCAAGTAACACACTACAGGACGGACGTGTACTTCCGAGCCCTTGTCCTACCTCTCCTATTATTCAACCACCAAACAGCAGCAGCAGACTTCCTCCAGACTTTCCAAACTGCCGAGTCATCATGAGCTCCTTAACACACAAAGTGTTTATGGGGGGGGGGGAGGGGGGGGGGCGAGCGAGCGAGAGAGAAGGAGAGCAAGAGGGAGAGCGAGAGAGAGCGAGAGAGGGAGAGGGAGAGAGAGGGAGAGAGAGAAAAAAGAAAGAGAGAGAAAAAAAAGAAAGAGAGAGAGAGAGAGAAAGAGAGAAAAAAAAGAGAGAAAAAAAAAGAGAGAGAGAGAAAAAAAAGAGAGAGAGATACAGAGAGAGAGAGAGAGAGAGAGAGAGAGAGAGAGAGAGAGAGAGAGTGTAAAGTAAACAGCAGCCACACATATTCCAGATATACAGAATGTAGGCACTTCTGTTTTTTGTATAGCTAATCTTTTCCATCATCTGACTGAAGTTATAGATCTCACCAGTGGGGTGCTGCTCACCTTCCATTGGTCAAAACAAGACGAAGAAGTTACAACTCATTCGTTACACCCAACTGTGATATGAATAAACTTCTAGGTGTAATTAATGAAGAGGAAGGAGCTCAAACATGGTCCTCAGAGGCCCCTTACACCAGGTCACTTGAACAATGACTCACTGTGGCCAGCATAGAGAAAAACAGATAAGGAGTAGCTCGTGTGCTACACTTAGAAAGAAGGGAAGTAGTGATTTGTGGTCCCTTTCACACCCCTCCTTAGTCCACCCCTAATTCATGAGAAAGGGCCCACGCCTATAAGCATGTGAGTCCGGATACAATGTGCTAAGCGAGTGAAGCTAATGGAACACATATGAGACAGAGGACTGAATGGGAGTGAGAGGGGAAAAGAGAGAGATAGGGAATGAAAGAGAAAGAGAGACAGAGAGAGAAGGAAAAGAGGGAGAGAGGGAAAAGTGAGGGACAGAGAGAGAGAGAGAGAGAGAGAAAGAAAGTGTGTATGTGAGAAAGGGCAGGATAGGGAAATAGAGAGAAAGGGGGAGAGAAAAAGAGAGGGAAAGAAAGAGAGAAAGAGAGAGAGAGAGAGAGAGAGAGAAGTGTGTGTGTGAAAGAGAAAGAGAGAGAGAGGGAGAGAAGGAAAGGTAAGGAGAGAGGGAGAGGGACAGATAGAGTGAGAGAGAGAGAAAGGGGGAGATAGAGAAAGAGAGAGAGGGAAAGGAGAGAGAGAGAGCGAGAGAGAGGGGGGGACAGTGTGTGTGAAAGAGAAAGAGAGAAAGGGGGATAGAGAAAGAGTGAGGGATAGGGAAAGAGAGAGGGAGTGAGAGAGAAAGGTATAGAGAGGGAGAGGGACAGAGAGGGTGAGAGAAAGAAAGAAAGTGGGAGAAAGAGGTGAGAGATAAAGACAGAGAAGGAAAGAAGGAGAAAGAGAGAGGGAAAGTGTGTGTGTGTGTGTGTGTGTGTGTGTGTGTGTGTGTGTGTGTAAGAAAGAGAGAAAGAGAGAGGAAGAGAGAGGGAAAGTGTGTGTGTGTGTGTGTGTGTGTGTGTGTGTGTGTGTAAGAAAGAGAGAAAGAGAGAGGAAGAGAGAGGGAAAGTGTGTGTGTGTGTGTGTGTGTGTGTGTGTAAGAAAGAGAGGAAGAGAGAGGAAGAGAGAGGGAAAGTGTGTGTGTGTGTGTGTGTGTGTGTGTGTGTGTGTGTGTGTGTGTGTAAGAAAGAGAGAAAGAGAGAGGGAAAGTGTGTGTGTGTGTAAGAAAGAGAGAAAGAGAGGAAGAGAGGAAGAGAGAGGGCAGGGTGTGAAACCTCATGTGACCTTCAGATCAGATTAATTACTGTGTGTATAGAGCTTCATGAAATTGGCATGTGTGTGTGTGTGTATGTAGAGTCTATGTAGAGTCTGTGTGTGTGTGTGTGTGTGTGTGTGTGTGTGTGTGTGTGTATGTAGAGCCTGTGTGTGTGTGTGTGTGTATGTAAAGCCTGTGTGTATGTTGTGTGTGTGTGTGTGCACATGTATGTAAAGCCTGTGTGTATGTTGTGTGTGTGTGTGTGTGTGTGTGCACATGTATGTAAAGCCTGTGTGTATGTTGTGTGTGTGTGTATGTAGTCTGTGTGTGTGTGTGTGTGTGTGTAGTCTATGTATGTAGAGTCTGTGTGTGTGTGTGTGTGTGTGTGTGTGTATGTAGTCTGTGTATATAGAGTCTGTGTGTATGATTTGTGTGTGTATGTAGAGCCTGTGTGTGTGTGTGTGTGTGTGCGCGTGTATGTAGAGTCTGTGTGTGTATGTAGAGCGTGTGTTTATGTTGTGTGTGTGTGTGTGTGTGTGTGTGTGTGTGTGTGTGTGTAGAGCGTGTGTTTATGTTGTGTGTGTGTGTGTGTGTGTGTGTGTATGTAAAGCCTGTGTGTATGTTGTGTGTGTGTGTGTGCGCGAGTGTGTATGTAGAGCCTGTGTTTGTTGTGTGTGTGTGTGTGTGTGTGTAAAGCCTGTGTGTATGTTGTGTGTGTGTGTGTGTGTGTGTGTGTGTGTGTGTGTGTGTATGTAGAGTCTGTGTTTATGTTGTGTGTGTGTTTGTGTGTGTGTGTGTATGTAGAGTCTGTGTTTATGTTGTGTGTGTTTGTGTGTGTGTGTATGTAGAGTCTGTGTTTATGTTGTGTGTGTGTGTGTGTGTGTGTGTGTGTGTGTGTGTGTGTGTGTGTGTGTAGAGTCTGTGTTTATGTTGTGTGTGTGTGTGTGTGTGTATGTAGAGTCTGTGTTTATGTTGCGTGTGTGTATGTAGAGTGTGTGTGTGTGTGTGTAAAGCCTGTGTGTATGTTGTGTGTGTATATGTAGAGCCTGTGTTTATGTTGTGTGTGTGTGCGCGCGAGTGTGTATGTAGAGCCTGTGTTTATGTTGTGTGTGTGTGCGCGCGCGAGTGTGTATGTAGAGCCTGTGTTTATGGTGTGTGTGTGTGTTTGTATGTAGAGTCTGTGTGTGTGTGTGTGCGTGTATGTAAAGCCTGTGTGTATGTTGTGTGTGTGTGTGTGTGTGTGTGTGTATGTAGAGCGTGTGTTTATGTTGTGTGTGTGTGTGTGTGTATGTTGTGTGTGTGTGTGTGTGTGTGTGTGTGTGTATGTAGAGTCTGTGTTTATGTTGTGTGTGTGTGTGTGTGTGTGTGTGTGTGTATGTAGAGTCTGTGTTTATGTTGTGTGTGTGTGTGTGTGTGTGTGTGTATGTAGAGTCTGTGTTTATGTTGTGTGTGTGTGTGTGTGTGTATGTAGAGTCTGTGTTTATGTTGTGTGTGTGTGTGTGTGTGTGTGTGTGTGTGTGTGTTTATGTTGTGTGTGTGTGTGTGTGTGTAGAGCCTGTGTTTATGTTGTGTGTGTGTGTGTGTGTGTATGTAGAGCCTGTGTTTATGTTGTGTGTGTGTGTGTGTGTGTGTATGTAGAGCCTGTGTTTATGTTGTGTGTGTGTGTGTGTGTGTGTGTATGTAGAGCCTGTGTTTATGTTGTGTGTGTGTGTGTGTGTGTTGTGTGTGTGTTACTACTCTTTACCCTTTTGTTATTAAACACATCTATAGATTCTCCTATGTAAATAGTTGATGGATAGATGACAGTTTTTCCTTTTCATTATTGTACATGCATCTTGTGTTTCATTTCTGACTCTTATTTTAATTCTCTTTCTGGTTTATTTTATTTATTTGTTTGTTTGTTTATAACTTTTGTTATTTATATTGTTCCAGCCCTTTAACACACGCGTCATTTTGCCCGCATGCCGCTGAGTGAGGTTGATGGAGATGCTGTAAAATGAAAAAAAATGATGCAATTCTGTGAAGGCGGAGCTTAAAAGTGGCGAGACTGTGACAGCGCAGTGGGCTGACTTCATTCATTACCCAGCTGATAGAGAAGTTCGCACGCAGACCTGTTGAGGATGATGCAGCGCGGAGGAAGAATCATGTGTAAGTAACCTGACCGATCCGAGGTTCTGAGAGAGGTTCTCCGTACGGGTCAGTCCAGTACAGGGCAGGTACTGTCACGGCAACCCCTGTCAGGACTGTGAAGATAGGGAACGGTGAAGACGACTCTGAGTACTCTCCCTCTCCCCTTTCTCTTTTCTCTCTCTCTTAGTCTCTTCCTCACTCTCTCCTTCTCTCCCTACCTCTTTTTTCTCTCTTTCTTCTCTCTCTCTTAGTCTCTTTCTCTCTCTCTCTCTGTCTCTTTCTTTCTCACTCTCTCCTTCTTATTCTCTTTCCTTCTCTCTCTCCCTCTTTCTTTCTTTCTTTCTCTCTCTCTGTCTCTTTCTCTCTCTCTCTTGCTACCAGTTACTGTAAAATCTCATCTGTTGTGAGGTTGTGTTCGGTGGGGGTTGACTTCCGGTGGCAGCGCATGCACATGCACAAACTTCTTCCTGCTGGCTCGCGTCAAAGCTGATAAGAGAGCCGGTGGTTAGGAGACGGGGCTCTCTAAGAGAACCCAGCCAAGGTCTCAGGCAGCCTGCTGTGTTGCTCCTCATGGAGCTCTCTCTGGAGAAGGAGCTGTCTAAGGCTTTCCAGGGCATGGAGAAAGGCTGGGCATGGAGGCTACACGCTGTCAGACAGCCAAGGCCAAACAGCGTGTGAGGAGGGTCTCCATTTAAACTGACTCTTTTCTCCTGACTCCTCTCACAGTGGTCGTGGCTCTACTGTTGAAGCTGTACAGAGCTGAGGGAAGTCCCTCCTGTGAGGCCCAGCCGAACACGGACGGTACCTTCTCCTTCAGTGTGAAAGGCCAGAAAGGCTGTGCGGATTACAGCTGGAAGGTCAACGTGAGTAATCCCCGAATGGGTCTCCTCCTGGTATCAGTTCTGATATGTGTGTTTGGTACTACTGAAATAACATTAGTACCGCACACTAGATATTATACTGGCTGATGCAGGACAGGTGACTCTGGAAGCAGGACAAGAGACAGAGGGAGAAAGGAGGAGAGAGAGAAAGAAGGAGAGAGAGAGAAACATATAGAAGGAAAGAACAAGAGAGGAAAAGGAGAGAGAGTTGTGGGAATTGTGGAGAGAAAGGAAAAAGGGGAAGGAGAAGAGAGGAGAGAAAGAGAGGAAAACAGGGTGAGGGTGAGAAAGAGAAAAAAGGGAGAAGAGAAAAAGGTTAGATTTAAGGAAGAACAG
The DNA here is from genome assembly GCA_024036415.1 of Prochilodus magdalenae. NCBI lineage: Eukaryota > Metazoa > Chordata > Actinopteri > Characiformes > Prochilodontidae > Prochilodus > Prochilodus magdalenae. Next base: position 20,712 of record JAMWET010002890.1, read on the forward strand.
AGAGAATCGAGAAAAGGAGAGAAAGAAGAAAGAAAAGGAGAGAGGGAGAAAAAAAGATGAGAGAAGGTGAGACTGAAAGGTGAAGAGAGAGGGGAGGGAGAGAAAGAGAGAGAAAGGAGGAGAGTGAGAGAGAGAAGGAGAGCTAGGAAAGAGAAAGAGAGAAAGGAAGAGGAGAGAAAGACAATGAGAGAGAAGAGAATAACAGAAGGAAGAAAGAAAGAAAGAAAGACAAAGAGAAAGGAGAGAGCAAGAACAGAGTAAATACAAAGAGGGAAGCAAAATAAGAGAGAAAAGAGAACAGAATTAGACAGAGGAGAGAGAAAGAATCTGGAGGAAAAGAGGGAGAGAGACCAAAAAAGGAAGGGGAGAGAAAAGAGAGAAAGGAGAGAGAGAGAGAGAGAGAGGGAGTTCTGGTTTAAGAGAGGCTTTTTCATGGTTCTGATGCATCTTGGGATTTTTGTTGACATTGTTGTGCACCAGCAGACGGGAAAAATAAGGTTACCAAGACTGTCATGTTTTAAGTAGAGCTGAAGGTGGCCAAAAGTATGTGGACATGTTTGTAAAGGCTAAGCTCAGGTGATGCACCTCCGTAACCTTTGTTAGCAGGTGTACACAATCAAGCTCAAAGCCATGTATCACTCAGTATAAACTGTCTCAGGAAGCAACAACCACACACTATCCTCGATTATGGTGATCATTGATTGCTAAATGTATATTGTCTTACAGGGAGGAACCAGGACAATAACAACTCTATTAGTGGTGGTGTTTTGGGGGCTATCATCATCACCATCATCATCCTGATAGCTGTCATAGCCTTTGTCTCCTGGAGGAAGTGCAAGAAGTGTAAAAAGTAAGAATGATACCATCAGTAATCCCTCTCTCATTCATGTCCCGATTGTCCACACAGAACCAGTTTTCCCATTTTTCATGTTCACCAGTACAGCATGCAGTGTAATAACAAAGGTCATTAGTTCAGGAATCATTAAACTGTGTCCTGAAAGAATCACCATTCCTTCTGTTTGCACAGATACTGCCTTTGGGAGAACAGTCCTATATAGGCACAACCACACAAGGCAACTCGAAGCCGATGGAGCCAACGTAAGAGTCCTTAAGGCCTCTCGATCCAAGGGCCATCCAAAGGAGGGAACGATAGTCCAGCCCACACTGACGGATGCGGCACGTTTTGACTGCAGCCTGCAAAGTGCAACTCAGAGCTGAAGTGCAGTGACCACGGTGCAGCGAGACTCGGTGATTAAACACGTGTATATAGCTGACAAGTTTTCCAGTCCTAACTTGGGAATTCTAGTGTCCAGTACTAAATTGAAGTTTTAGCTTTCCCGCTGTAAGCTGTGTGATGCAGCAGTGTTCAGGTGGAGGAGATACTGAGCCTGATAAAGGATCACGATGTGCTGAAGTGCAGTATCGAAATACTTCCAGAAACGGGTACTGAAGAAGAACCGCACTGTATAGATTCATATTGCTGTACCAGCCCAGACACGCCTCCTCCCATCCTCATTCTCCTTCTACTGCTGTACCACTGCACACACGCCTCCACTAGTCTACCAACCAAAGTCATAAATCTCCATTTTTGTTGATTTTCACTGTTATGTATCATTTGAACACAGAAGCAGAAGAATTAGATTCAAAATAAAGGAGATTTTGGCCTCTCCTGAAAAGTTTTGGAGATACTTGGTTTTCTTTGGACAGTTTTCTGTATGTTTTTTGTAACAGTATTATAAAAATTCCAATAATGTTACATAGTAATGATTCTTTTAACAATGTTTTTGTAATATTATTACAAAAATACCAATAATGATATGTAGTAATGATTCTTTTAACAATGTTTTTGTAATATTATTACAAAAATACCAATAATGATATGTAGTAATGATTCTTTTAACAATGTTTTTGTATTAGATAGACCAACACCTGATTTTAATTTGTACAATCCTTCCTGTCTGTTCTGTATTAATACACTTATAAATAAACAGTTATTGCTTATAGTGACCTGTGATGTGCTCTTTAATACGGGTGGTATACGACTCCTTGCCATAACAAGTAACAAAACCCAGGTAAAAATGAACTAGATTTTGATGTACTAGAAATGTAATGTAATACCAGCAAATACTTTTCCAGCTCATTATTGTTTATGATAATTATTAATAATTACATTTTACCTCAGTAGTACTTTAGTGTACTTAATAGAAGTGCACTATATATATATATATATATATATATATCACAAAGTAGATTTTAATGTACTAAAACATTCTTTAACATGTTCCTAAGTATCTGCAAATGACAAATGAATCTAAGAGGTGTTTTAAAAATAGTACAGTTTAGTACATTTAGTTTAAGTATATATTCGATAGCAGGGACGCACAAAAGAATGTCTGCTGGGATGTTGAGATGTTGAGTGTTCAGTAAGTGTGTTTAGTCTGAGGTTTAGTAATGTGCTTTTTACAAACTGCAAAACTGTTCTGGTCCAAATCTGGGTTTCGCCCCCCAACACTTCTCTAATGACTTAGACCACGAGTCCTCTCCCATTTTTTTAGGAAGCGTGCGTCACAGCCCAACTAGAAATTACACACACACACACACACACACACACATATATATATATATATATAAAAAATTCATTATGTAATAATTATTAAAATGTCATTTTTAAATTCTGAAAGTTCTTACGCATTTTTGTAAGCTTTAGTCTTAAATTTGTCACTGTTGTCAGTGGACTTCAAGGGTCTCAGTCGACTTCAAGGGTCTCCGACTGACGATTCGATTCGATTCTAGAGGGCAGCCCTAGTTGCTACACGACATGACACCTGCAACCCACATGAGCTAACCCCGGCCTTGCATTGTTTGTGTTGATGTAATAGAAATCCCTCTGCTACTGCATGAAAGGGTGAACAGTCATTTGCAGATTAACATATCATTCATCATCGTCTATGCAGGTTATATATACATATGATGTGTATAATGTATATAATACGTATAATGTTTTGAAATCCATACAGTAATTAAACATATTAATCAACACTTCGTTAATAAAAGAGAGTTAGCAAAAAATAAAAAGGTTGTTGTAACGTTACAAACATTAGATGGGTGTTTTCCATCAGCCTCTGAGGCTATTGGCCTTTACATCAGCCTGGAAGGTATTTAATCAGTAGTTGCTAGTGAAAATGTTCACTAGTGTTCTTATCAGCCTCAGTCACACCTAAAGTAAGTCAAGTTAAATAAATTATAGTAAATTATCACTGGCCTTCCAATCAGCCTAGATGACAAAAGTGCTTCCTATCAGCCTCTGAGGCTAGTGCAAGTCATATCAGCGTACAAATGTACATAACAAACAATGTGAGGTGATCACTGACTGGCCATCTGGTCAGCCTTGGGGGCATCGTAGGTAGATCAAGGCAAATTACCGTAAACACTGTACAATGAAATTCTTACTTTGCAGTCCCTCCATTCCCGACGGTCTTAAAAAATAAATATCAATATAAAAAGGAAGAGGTATAATAAAATTTACAGGGGTTGGACAATGAAACTGAAACACCTGGTTCTAGACCACAATCATTTATTAGTATGGTGTAGGGCCTCCTTTTGCGGCCAATACAGCGTCAGTTGGTCTTGGGAATGACATATACTGCGTCCTGCACAGTGGTCAGAGGGAGTTTGAGCCATTCTTCTTGCAGGATAGTGGCCAGGTCACTACGTGATGCTGGTGGAGGTTCGTCCTTCTTGGTGGTATGCTGACATTACCCTGGATACCGTGGCTCTTGTTACATCACAAAGACTTGCTGTCTTGGTCACAGATGCGCCAGCAAGACGTGCACCAGCAGCTTGTCCTCTTTTGAACTCTGGTATGTCCCATAATGCTGTGTGCATTGCAGTATTTTGAGCAGAACTGTGCTCTTACCTGCTAACTGAACCTTCACACTCTGCTCTTACTGGTGCAGTGTGCAATTAATGAAGATTGGCCACCAGGCTGGTTCAATTTAGCCATGAGACCTCCCACACTAAAATGACAGGTGTTTCAGTTTCATTGTCCAACCCCTGTATATAATGTACACTAAGTACGACTAAGTAAAGAAAAACACTAAGTAACGAAAGTGAGAGTGCAGTACTGTATGGAGGCATGTGTAAGGTGCGCTGTGCAAGTACAAAAGTAAACAGTACGGTATAACAGTAGCTGCCGGGGGAACACACAAAGATGTCTGCCACGGTGGGGGCCATCTTGGGATTTTTGCTATTAGACTACTGAACAATCAGAGTCTGGTCTGAACAAACAAACACATCAGTGACTGAACTGAACACACACACACACACACACACACACACACACACACACACACACACACACACACACACACACCACCAACTTCTACCAACTGGATAACCTTAGTACTGCTGCTAAATTCAAAGTACAGTGTTTACAGTGTCTAATGTTTACATTTATACCAAATACGCACCACTGCACCTTACTGCTCCCACTACTGAGGGGCCAACTGCACTGTCTCCCCTTCCCTGTATTTATTGTTTATTGTCTTGTAAATGGTCTTGTGTATTTATAGTATACTGTCTTGCACATGTGCACTTTATGTTGTATTGTATTGTGTGTATATTGTTAGATGTAGCACCTTGGTTCTGGAGGAACGTTATTTCGTTCACTGTTTACTGTACACCACTGTATATGGTTAGAATGACAATACAAACTACAGAACTTGAACTTATGGTTGTGCATTCCAAACCATTGTGCAGCTATACTGTTATTCGATTTTTCTCTTACTCCCGTTTTCATATAGACTCCGTTCCAACTCCAGACTGTCCGGTATGATACGCTAATGTGGGTTTGTATACAGCTTTTTGATTGGATGCACAGATTCCAAGTAGGAAAAAAAATTTTCCAGAATTTTTTTTCCATAGAGAATGAATAGGATCGAAAAACACATGCCTATCTAACCTACTTCCGCTCGACCTAGAGACACCAAATCGGATACACTAATTTGGGGCTAAGCCCCGAGCAGGAATACAGCTTTGATTGACCCGCACTCGTTCATTTCTCCTTTTTGTTTCGCATGCCTCGTTCCTCCCATAGAGTCCCAGTCATTTTCAACCCAAACCAAGCAGTAATGTTTCCATTCGGCCAAGAGGCACAGAACTTCACATACACACTAAAGGCAGGTCCCCAAGCACCAATCCACAGCCATACTGACCCGCACTCCTCTATCTGTTGATAATTCATCCATCGTTCCTCAAATAGAGCCCCAGTCATTTTTCAGCCGAAACCAACCTCTGTCCTTTCCTTCGCCTGAGAGGCACGGAACTTCACATACAAACTAAGGGCAGGTCCCCAAGCACTAGTGGAGAGGCATACTGACCCACACTCGTCTATCTGTCTTTTATTCTTCCCTCGTCCCTCCTACAGAGTCCCAGTGATTTTTTTAACCCAAACCAAGCAGTAACGTTTCCATTCACCCAGGAGCCACCAAACTTCACAAATTCAATGCAAATCGGATTACTAACTCCGGGAAAAGCCCCGAGCAGGAATACAGTGTTTGATTGGCTCGCACTCGTTCATTTCTCCTTTTTGTTTCGCATCCCTCGTTCCTCCCATAGAGTCCCAGTCATTTTTGGACCCACCTAAAGTCAGCTGTGTCTTTCGCCCGAGAGACGCGAAACTTCACATACAAACTAAGGGCAGGTTCCCAAGCACTAGTGGAGAGGCATACTGACCCACACTCGTCTATCTGTCATTTATTCTTCCCTCGTTCCTCCTATAGAGTGACAGTCATTTTCGACCCAAACCAAGCAGTAAAGTTTCCGTTCACCCGAGAGCCACCAAACTTCACAAACTCACTAAGGGCAGGCCCCCAGATGCTAAACCACAGTCATACCAACCCGCACTCGTTTACTTATCCCTCGTTCCTCACTTAGCACACTGCACAACCATCCCGCGTTTCCTTCAGGAAATGCAATTTTCTAGTTATCACTGGCCTTTCAATCAGCATGTAAAGGTCAAATATTTCTCCCATTAGCCTCTAAGGCTAACACACTACATTTCAGCCCGTAAGGACTATAACAAGTATCTATGTGAAATAATCACTGGCCTTCTAATCAGCTTTACGGTTATCTTTAACTAGCAAGTCAAATCATAGTCAAAAGTGTACGTCACATCAGCCTGGAGGGTTTAATAAACAAGATGAAATTATCCCTGGCTTTATAATTAGCCTTGGAGGCATCTTGAGCAAGTCATGCTAAATAAATTACAGTAAATTATCATGGAACATTTAATCAGCCTGGAAGATGAACAGGATTCAGCCTCTGAGGGTACTGCACATCACATCAGCCTGGGAGGGATGTAACAAGCATTTATGCAAAACGATAACCGGCTAATCACCCTGGGTGGCATTAATTGCTTAGTATCATCTATTTAGATCAGTGTCAGTGCATTCTAACTCAAATGCCAGAACAGCTTAGAGATGAACATATCATAGCGTCTAATTCTGGGCTAGTTGAACGAGAAATAATTAGCTCCATCAGCTTTTTTTAAAAAATGCAGTTACATCAGCCTGGAAAGCACATACATATCACCTGTATCAGCCAAGGAAAGTACCCTATACATTACAGAAGTCTGACCAAGTAACAAACTAGCCATAATGCTAAACTGTAAGTCACCTTGTTTTAATGTCACCTGCTTTGTAATCTGACTGAAAAGTGCACATTCACCTTTTCAGCTGGAAACACTTCTCTGACCATCCTGACCTGACTGAAAACCCCAGAATTGTCTTTATATGAAAGATGGTCTTAGTTTTTTTTTTCAATTCTCCTCCATCTCAGTTTTTCCAGCCTGTGTCTGTAATGCTGCTCTGTTTACAGGCTCCTTAGCATGCTAACTAGCTAGCCAACAAGCTAAACAGTGACAGCTGCTGCTCTATCAGCTCTGCCCACACAGGAATGACTGTTTTTCAGGCGTTTTACTGGCATTTCCAGCAGTTTAATCTCTCCTGACTTTACAAACACCATGTGTTAATGTCTTCATAAATATAACTTACCGAAAATGCAGTAGCTGTAGTTCCTGTCTGAGGCTGGAACGGACTGAAGGTTTGAATACCGCCGCGCCTTCGTGCCTCCGCGCTCTCATTGGCTGTGATGTAGGCGGAGCTATTTGCCGGTGTGTAATTTGATTGGCTGTGATCCGGGGGCCTGTCTCAGGCTGGAAGTAGACAGGGCAAACTTTTCCATTGTGCGGAACATCCAGTGGTGCGAGCGCAGAGCGAAGACAGACCTGTTCAGGATGAATCAGAGAGGAAGAACGATGATGTGTAAGTGTTCTTACATTAACTAGATAATGCCTCTCTGTCTGTCTGTGTCTCATGCTACACCTGGCTGTGGAATGGGACTTCGGTGTGCCGGTGCCGGTGCCGGTGCCGGTGCCGCTTGAATGAGCTGATGCACGTGTAACGCTTTAAACAAATTCCGCCTGTCGGTTCGCACCGTCAGTGAACTTAACATGCCCACAGTACAGGCTGTGCACTCGCACCAGTGCTGTCTAAAAAGTTCTGGAAAGTTCTGAAGTAGCGGAGCTTCCGCGTTAAGTCGTGTAATGACGTGCAACAGAATCAGGGCTTCTCCGAACAGAGCCGAGTGATACTCGCCAGCAGGCAGTCCGCTCTAAGCTGATAGGACAGCCAGGGGTCAGGAGATGATGGAGGTGGGAGGCGGGGAGGGTGGTGCTCTCTAAGGAATCCAGCCACGCCCAGATTGAGTCTGCGGTATGGCTCTTTCCTGACCTCTCTCTGGAGGAGGGGGTGTCTGGGGCTCTACAGGGCATGGAGAATGGTTGGGCCCCTGGGGCTAAACACTGTTAGACAGTGCTGGTGCAGAATGTGCTAGAAGTTCTCCAGACCAGCATGCGGGGGGGAGGAGAGGGGGGGCTCGGTGTAGCCATCTGCCTGGGGTTTCCTTTCTGTCATTTATTCCTTCTAGCTGCAGCTATTCTCTTCTCTGCAGCGCTCTAGTTCTCCTTTCAGTTTAGTGAATATTCATGATGGATAGACCAATAGCACCGCTCCAATCCTGCTCAGAGATAAACCTAGTTCTATCAGCTCCACTGCAGGGTAAGAGAGCCGGTTCCTCCCTCTGTGAAGCTCCACTCTGGAAGGTTTTTAAGGTGGACTGTATATCCATGTGTTCTCCTGGACTGAGTTGCCAAACAGCGTTTAAGGAGGGTCTCCATTTAAACTGACTCTTCTCCTGACTCCTCTCACAGTGGTCGTGGCTCTCCTGTTGAAGCTGTACAGAGCTGAGGGAAGTCCCTCCTGCGAGGCCCAGCCGAACACGGACGGTACCTTCTCCTTCAGTGTGAAAGGACAGAAAGACTGTGCGGAATACAGCTGGAAGGTCAACGTGAGTAATTCCCGAATGGGTCTCCTCCTGGTATTAGTTCTGATATCTGTTCTTCGGTTCCCAGAACTCTCTGAAGGCGCTCGTGTTTGGTACTACTGAAATAACACCATGTACCGCACACTACACATTATACTGCCTGATGCAGGACAGGTGACTCTGGAAGCGGGATCAGAGACAGAGGGCGAGAGGAGGAGAGAGAGAAACGAGTAGAAAGAAAGAACAAGAGAGGAAAAGGGGAGAAAGAGAGAATTGTGGAGAGAAAGGAAAAGGGGAGAAGAGAAGATTGGAGAGAAAGAGAAAGAGAGGAAGACATGGTGAGGGATAAAAGAAAGAAAAAGGGCAGAAAGAAGAGAGAAAAAAGATGAGAGAAGTAGGTGAGACTGAAAGGTGAAGAGAGAGAAAGGAGGAGAGTGTGAGAGAGAAGGAGAGCTAGGGAAAAGAAGAGGAGAGAGAGAGAGAGAGAGAGAGAGAAGAGAAAAACAAAGAAGGAAGAAAATAAGAAAGCACACCTGTCACACCCTGCCATGTCTGTCTGCCTGTCCATGTGCTTGTTATCATGTGACCTTTGTTGTCTTGCCCCGTGTGCGTCTGTCTGTTTTGGTCATGTGCCCCTCCGGTCTCCGCCCTCTAGGTAATGTTTGTAGCTCCGCCCCTTCCCAGGTGTCTCTCGTCAGCCCTAGCTGTTTTATACCCGGTGTCTGCCCTTTGTTCTTGTTCGGTATTTTGTCTCCCTACTGGTCCCTTGTCTTGTTGTGTTTTCCATGAAGTTCTCAGTAAGTTTCTCTATGTCTGTTGTTGTTGTTCAGCCTGGTTCCCGTGTATAGCCCCCTTGGTTTTTGTTTTATTCTTTATGTCATTAAACTGACTTGCTTTTGCATCCGGTCCCCTCGTCCCGCGTAACAACACCATACAGTTAGGATATGGACGTTGGGTTGAAATGATGAACACGTGTGTGTGTGTGCTGTATCTGTGTGTTAGGGTACGACGGTGGCATACAAGGAGAACTTCAGCAGACCACTGGTGCAGGATTATAGCCGTGATGACATCACCTTCAAGTCCTGCCAGACAGGCGTGGCGTATTTCTGCGACAGGGTGAGAATGGTCTTATCATCCTACTGTCAGGATCTAGTACGTTTCTCAGCTCAGCTGTGTAGTTTACAGGTGGAGTCCTGGGGGGCAGGCCTGCTAGATGATGATACATGTAGACTGATATGATCAATATTTATTAAGCTACACATACAGAAGTCTGTCTCTCAGTATGGAGTTTGCAAACTCAACATGCCAAATGTCTCGGTATGGAGCTGTAGAGGTTCCTAATGGTGTCCTGTGATAATCCATCCCATGCAGCTTGAATATTCCTCCAGGACCAGGCCTGAGAGACACTGCATTATCTGAATTAGCATTATTTGTTCCTTATGCTGATTCTGTTTGTTTATTTACAGGAGACGACAATCACCTGTGACAGTAAGTCGTTTGCACGTTCGCTGGTTCTCCTCCTGTTTTGCTCCTCATATTTCACTGTTCCTACATTCGCTTTGTCTGTAAGAAGGTTCTCCTGTGTTCCAGATCTCTGTTCCACACAGTCAGGCCGGCGATCTGGAGTTACGACTACCTCTCCAAACACAGATAAAGTGGGTAGGTGAACTTAATAGATACATTTCCTGAGTGCGCTAATGTCCTGGAGGGTGATTACACCAGGCTAACTGCAGTGTAACCGCAGCCGTCACCCTACCCTACCCACAGACTTCCCATCACTTCCTCCGTATAGCAGCACAGTCAGAATACAGGATACCTATAAACCCAGCCAACACCGCAACACCTGCACTAGACACTCAACCACTCAACACAGACACAACTACTGTCCAGAGTAGACAACGCTAAGCTGGATGCTATGCTAAGTTTGATATGCTACAGTCTCAAAGATGAAGTTAGCTAGCATTCCACCTTAAAAACTGCAGCAGGTACACACTAGCATGGCATTTAAGGTGGAACAGGAAATATGAGGATAGCCTCAGTTCCATCTCGAAATTCCTTCTGGTTTAATGTGGCCAAAAGTATGTGGACATGTTTGTAATGGCTAAGCTCAGGTGATGCACCTCCGTAACCTTTGTTAGCAGGTGTACACAATCAAGCTCATAGCCATGACCTCATCACTCAGTATAAACTGTCTCAGGAAGCAACAACCACACATTATCCTCAATTATGGTGATTATTGATTGCTAAATGTATATTGTCTTATAGGGAGGAACCAGGACAATAACAACTCTATCATCGCCATCACCCTCATCATCCTGATAGCTGTCATAGCCTTTGTCTCCTGGAGGAAGTGCAAGAAGTGTAAAAAGTAAGAATCATACCATCAGTAATCCCTCTCTCATTCATGTTCCGATTGTCCACACAGAACCAGTTTTCCCATTTTTCATGTTCACCAGTACAGCATGCAGTGTAATAGCAAAGGTCATTAGTTCAGGAATCATTAAACTGTGTCCTGAAAGAATCACCATTCCTTCTGTTTGCACAGATGGTGCCATCAGGAGAACAGTCCTATATAGGCACAACCACACAAGGCAACTCGAAGCCGATGGAGCCAATGTAAGAGTCCTTAAGGCCTCTCGATCCAAGGGCCATCCAAAGGAGGGAACGATAGTCCAGCCCACAGTGACGGATGCAGCACGTTTTGACTGCAGCCTGCAAAGTGCAACTCAGAGCTGAAGTGCAGTGACCACGGTGCAGCGAGACTCGGTGATTAAACACGTGTATATAGTTGACAAGTTTTCCAGTCCTAACTTTTGGGAATTCTAGTGTCCAGTACTCATGGCTGGATTACTGAACGGGCCAGTGGGGCCAGCGCCCAGAGGCCCTTGAGGTCAGGCCCAAAACATTTTGCGATGCCTATCAACATTTATGATGCGATATATTTTTGTTTCCGAGGGCCCTCCATTTTAAGGATCCTCTGACTATTAGGGACTTTGACCCCAGGGCCTTCTGGGCGCCCTAGCCATGCTTTTGGTGCCCTATCCATGCTTTTGGGCCCCTTATGAAAATGGATGAGGTGTTGTGGCACTGCTCTGACTTCGACTTCTGGCTATTAGGGGTCCTAGGAAAGTGGGGGGGGGGCATATTTTTAGAGGGCCCTGGTTATGAGAGCCCCTACCAGGGGGCTCTAGAGAAGAGCAGGGCATACCATTAAAGGGCCCTTGATTCCATAGAAGTCATTTACCATGGCTCCTTGACTTTCTAGGGACCTACAAATTGCCAGGCAAGCTACCATATTTCATAACATCTGTTTGGTTGCAAATATGTGATTCAGGCCCTTACTTAATGTTTCTGAATTTGTATTGTTTCAAAATTATTATGTTCAATATCTCTTAAGCACAGAGATACAAATATTATTATTATTATATTATTATGCTGTAACAGCCCAGACACGCCTCCTCCCCCTCCTCATTCTCCTTCTACTGCTGTACCACTGCACACACGCCTCCACTGGTCTACCAACCAAAATCATAGAGACATGATGTCAAAAAATGATTCTATTAGTTTGCATTGATCCGAAATGAGCCACGAATGCATTTCCCACCTGCCAATAAGGAGACAGAGGGGGTCCATTACACAGGCCTAAATGGGCTCTCTACAGATGAAATCACATAGTTGGGTTTCTGCATACTGAACCATATCCAGAATACGCTGGGGGTGGTCGCATATTGTCCAGCTCTGCTGTGAGCTCATACAGCCTCGTTTTAAGGAAATTCAAGAAAATGTGGTTTTGCTTTTTCCTCAGACCGACAGAGTCGAAATGCACTTATAACCGGTTCCAGAACAGCCTATATCCTTGCTGTCCAATGAAAAACCTGTGTCTCCATTTTTGTTGATTTTCACTTTTATGTATCATTTGAACGTGTGTCGTTTATGTTGTGTGAACGTTTCCTGGTGAATGGACCAACAGAGCTGACCCAGAACCGCTTGAATTAGATTGACATCAAAGGAGGCTTTTGGCCCCTCTGGAAAAGTTTTCATTTTGGAGATACTTGGTTTTCTTTGGACAGTTTTCTGTATGTTTTTGTAATATTATTAGTAAAATTCCAGTAATGATACATAGTAATGATTCTTTGAACAATGTTTCTGTATTAGATAGACCAACACCTGATTTTAATTTGTACAATCCTTCCTGTCTGTTCTGTATTAATACGCTTATAAATAAACAGTTATTGCTTATAGTGACCTGTGATGATGTGCTCTTTAATACGGGTGGTATACGACTCCTTGCCATAACAAGCAACAAAACCCAGGTAAAAATGAACTAGATTTTAATGCACTAGAAACATCCTGTAATACCAGCAAGGACTGGTCAAGCACATTATTGTTTTGTAGATACAGTATATTTTTTGTAAGTGTAATAATTACTAGTACATTTTACATATATACATATTACATATATACAGGGGTTGGACAATGAAGCTGAAACACCTGGTTTTAGACCACAATCATTTATTAGTATGGTGTAGGGCCTCCTTTTGCGGCCAGTACAGCGTCAGTTGGTCTTGGGAATGACATATACTGCGTCCTGCACAGTGGTCAGAGGGAGTTTAAGCCATTCTTCTTGCAGGATAGTGGCCAGGTCACTACGTGATGCTGGTGGAGGTTCGTCCTTCTTGGTGGTATGCTGACATTACCCTGGATACCGTGGCTCCTGATACATCACAAAGACTTGCTGTCTTGGTCACAGATGCGCCAGCAAGACGTGCACCAACAGTGTGTCCTTTTTTGAACTCTGGTATGTCCCCCATAATGTTGTGTGCATTGCAGTATGTTGAGCAGAACTGTGCTCTTACCTGCTAACTGAACCTTCACACTCTGCTCTTACTGGTACAATGTGCAATTAATGAAGATTGGCCACCAGGCTGGTCCAATTTAGCCATGAGACCTCCCACACTAAAATGACAGGTGTTTCAGTTTCATTGTCCAACCCCTGTATATATATATATATATATATATATTAGGTACATATTAAAGTATGTTTATATAGATATATAAAAATCTAAAAACATACTTTAATATGTACCTTACTAAATGAAAATGAATCTAAGAGGTGATTTAAAAATAGTACAGTTTAGTATGTATTTGATAGCAGGGATGGACACAATCTCTGCTGGGACGTTGAGATGTTGAGTGTTTAGTAAGTGTGTTTAATCTGAGGGTTAGTAATGTGCTTTTTCTTCAGAAGCCAAGACAAAAATACATCCCAGACAGCAAAACTGTTGTGGACGCTGACCACAGGACACTGTTGGACACCAGATGGTTTTGGTTGGTGGCCATTAAGTGCATTAAAAAGTGCATAAATAGACATTATCTGGGAAATGACTGCAGTTAGTCAGGCTAAACGGGCACCCAGGAGCAGAATCATTACCAGCGTAGTTGGAGTGTTCAAATTTAGATGCGTCTTGTTGCACAACACACGGTGAGGTCCCTGGAAAGTACCAAACAATCGGGGCTGGGTAGGGTGTGCAGCAACAAGACACCGGCTGCACAGCGAAGGGCTGCTGACTTGGCTGTAATGCTTTATCAGTAGTCGTCACGAGGATGCATTCACAGCTAGCTGGCAGAAAACATCATAAGCTGGCTCTCTTTACTGAATACCGGAGCAGTGACAGGAACTTCCTGTGCTGTAAACCGCACCCCCTGCCCAAAGAGGAAGGTGGGAGAATGTCCAATACAGCAGGACATCAAAACAGATTAAGTAACATCAGAAGTTCCATCTCTTCGTCCTCACTAACCCATATCCCCTGTCATTCACTCTCTCGCTCCCTCAACCCCTACTCTCTCTCGCTCTCGAGCACTTAGTCTGTGTGACCCCGGGTTAAGTTGGAACAGGCCTACAGATTGTGGTTTGAGGAGGTGGACTTGCAGTGCATGCTGGGTATTGTGGTGCAGTGGATTGTGTAACAACCGAATGTTTATTGAAGATCGAAATAACTTCCCGTTTGTGCTGGTGTTTCTTCACAGAGGCAGTGTGGAACTCACTGATATGATATACAATGACATGGTTTTACACACGACCCACTTCAGCACTCAGTAGCTCCACTCTGTGAGTGGACCTTGCAGTAGTGGGGTTGAGGTTGTGACTAGAGGCTCACCGGTTCAATTCCCTGAACCCACAGTAGCGACTGAAGGGCGCTTGAGCACCTAAACCCCAACCCTGGGTGTCGTGGATAGGGCTGCCTGCCACTCTGGGCAATGCTGTATATAGTAGTATATAATATCATTTCTGGGGCCAGGTTGTTTTTTGCAGGCCTTGTGTTTCACATAGACTCCAAATGCTGTGCGTAAACCAAACTGCTTCATGTAACACTGTGCAAATGGCCAACATGAAAAATAACTTACAGTTTTGAATGGTCATCAATATTTCATTTCAAAGAGATACACTATGCACTAGTACAGTCGAGGTTCAGAGGAGGAAGTGACATCTGCGATAGTAATGAAACAGCTGACCCTATGACCATCTAATGCTAACCATAGGAGGACTAGGAGACTTTGAAAAGACTCTGAAAAGACTTTCAATAGACTAAAGTCTGAACCCCTCTCACATCTCACAGACTTTTAGTCACAGAAAAAGATTTTGCCAAGACTGGGAATCTTGCAGAGTCACTATTTACAAGACTGCAACTAGATTTTGAGAGTATTTCCCATCATGCTCGCTGGTAGGCTAATGTAAACACTGTAGCCCCGTTCAGCAGTGTTTTAGCTAGCTAGCTAGTTAGCTTTAGCACAGCATAACTACCCTCCGTTACAAGATAGGATAACGTGAATATAGCTTTAAACTGTGCGTGATTTAGAACCGGACTGTTTAATGCACATCTCAGCGCATTAATGAACTCCTCGATGTGTTTATGTTTGCGTCATCTCGGGGCTCGCGTTAAACCCGGAAATTTCGAGGGCTCGAGCAAATTCTGTCCACCTTTTCTCCTTTTCCACTCTGTCGTGGTATAAAGGGGAAGGCACATTAAAGAGGCACTCTGGTTCACTCCACAGCTCCACCAGCTTCTCCTCCTTGTCGACAGTCCAGGAGAACCGCGGTTTCCGAACCCTCACTGGACTCCCCTCCATGACCAATAGGCCCTTTTCACACTTCCGCATTCTTTTTTCCGGAAACACGCGCGGATGGGTAACGCTAGTTCCGCTAAACAGTAAACAGTGATGGCAGAGTCCAGGAACAAGAGATTTTGCAGTGTACCAAGGTGTTCGAACTCAAAACAAAAGCAGCCGTATCTCAGTTTCCATGGCTTTCCGGCTGACGGCGAGCAAAAGAAAAAATGGGTGCGTGCGATAAGGAGAGATGAAGGGGTAAACTTTGTGATTCGGCGCGGGAGTACCATTGTGTGCAGCCGGCACGTCACTGCTGCGGACTACATAGAGGGAAGCTCGCGGCTGAAAGACGGGAGTAGAAGCCAACCGGCAGACCATGTATAACCTCAAGTTTGTGTGGCTTATCGCTCTTCCTCATCGATCGGTAGCATCTAGCTCTGACTATCACCTTGTTGTCGACTATACTGGACACTGAATAAACAATAACACTTAGTCTATCATTCCTGTGACGAGGATTAGCTTGTTGTGCTAGCGTGTTAGCAGGCATAGATGTAAACAAAGCTTGCGTTAGCTGACGTTACTTGGTTTGCTAGCTAACCTAATCGGGAGCTGCGAATAAGGAGCTAACTTCAGCCTCGTAGATCACGTTAACTAAAGCAGTCAGTATCATTCATAATATTTACTATTTGCTTAAACTAGACATCCTCAAATTTCAGTCTCGACAGCGATGAAGTGAAATGTTTAATGGTCAGCTGGGAGTACAGGAACTTGTACTACCCAGTGTCGATGTATTTCCGCTTTTTTGTGTAAAGGGCCAATCTCTGCCATACATTCCTGTACTTGGCTCGCGGCTTCCCGTTTGGACCCGAACAGAGCTCTCCTATTGGTTCTTAACAATGTTCACGTCACTATTTGCGTGAGCCAAGACCTACGACTTATGATAATATTAAACACAGCTGATTTTATCGGAACGCCAGGACGAGAAACAGACTGACTGAAAACTGCAGTCCTGACCACCTTACACTTAAAGATCGAGATGACGCGAGCGTGACGCAACTCTAGATAGAACAGGCTGGTCTGGAGTTGAACGAGCCAGCATGACCAACTCCAGTTAACTCTTCCATCACACATACACTTGTCTACAGCAGCTCAGCCACGGAAACCCATTTCATGGAGCTCCGGCCACACAGCTTGTGCTGGTGTTTCCTCACAGAGGCAGTTTGGATCTCTGCAGTGGGCGATACCAGGGTTTTTACACACTACCCACTTCAGCAATTACTGGGTCCACTTAATCAGTGGACCAGGTAGCTGTGGGTTGAAGGTTAGTGAAACCAGCCTTGTGACCCAAGGGTCAAATGGACCCAGCAGTCGTGGGTTCCTGCTGCATTGAACCCCAGTCAACAACAAGGACAGCAGAGGTGCTACCCACCATGCTACACCACTAGCAACCCTGTATGTTTCTCTCCAGTGAACCATTTCACAGTGAACCACTCTGAATGACTTTCATGTCTGAACCGCTGAACTACAACCGCACCCCATCCCTACCACAACTGAAGGTTTATTAGACCAAACTCATCGTCAGTTACAACCTAGGTCCAAACCTAGGGTGGCCACACGTCCGGTTTAAGACCAAGCAGTCCTTTTTTCATCGTTACTCGTCTACCGGCTAACCGCAGGTCACTTAGCAAGCTCCCGTCTGACTCACAAACGTCATCCCTTCCACCCAGTAAGGTGAGTAAAGCATCATGAAAGTGTTATACAGGTTAGGTTATGACTTTAATTCTGATCTAGTATGGGGAATTTCCTCATGGATTGGGAATTTATTAAATGAGGGAGGGGTCTCTGACTTTTGCACAGCACAGCCAGGTTGAGAACTGCTCGAACTTGCCCTGCCTAACTAAATATCGACAGACAAAGGAAGAAATTCCAGCAGCACAGTTGTGGTTGGATAACTGGGATGAGGTCACGTCACCATACACCACTGATTTCTGCTGAGGGGAAATCTGGCTGTGGTAGCAGCCAAAATGTCTCCACCCAGCACCACCCAATAAAAAACAAAAAGGGAAAGAAAACTGAAAGGTATGCAAGACACAGGGTCCAGCACTGTGGTACCAAACGTCTTGTTTTTAATGCCACTGAAAGATGCCAGCTGGCGCTCACAGTGGTGGATCAGGGCAAACGTCCCCAACTACCCAGACTAAAACCTGTCCTGCGCCGAGGTTGGCGATGCTTAGTTTACATTTATGGCACTTAGCTGACACTCTTGTCCAGAGTGACGTACAAGGTTAACTGTACTACAGGTGGGCCAACGTAGTGTTAGGAGTCTTGCCCAAGGACTCTTATTAGTGTAGCACAGCATGGTCACCCATACCAGTATCTGAACCCCAGTCTCCCACATGTAGTGCTGGCTCCCTGGCGGGTAGTGCTGTTATACGCTGTGCTACACCAACCACCAAGTAGTTCACTTGCCTCTTCTATAAATGCACCATTTCATATGTGAGCTTCATACAGCGATGGCCCAGCTCGTTAAAACATGTAGCCACATTCTTTGCCACAGTTGGGCTTGGCCAGTGTTTGTAGGGAAACCTCACCGGATGGATGGCCCACTCTTTGATTTAGCGACAGTGTATGGTTTCCCACCCTACAACCCTGAATTTTTATGGAATATCAATAAAACTGGCTGGAAGGATTCACCCTACCCTACCTCACTCATCTCACTGCTGCTTCCAGTTACAGTTAGACTAAGACTATTATTTGTCCTCCCTCCCTCACACTGGAGAGAGGGCATGATGCCCCATCGCCTTTGATCCCGCACATGTTCCCCATTGTGTGTGCTCAATGGGGAACATGTGTCCACTACTGGAGGGAATGGCAGCAGCCCCACCCCACAGCGACATACATATATATGGAACAGTTAATCTGGTCTCTGTCTCATCAGTGGGTGTCAGCCACGCCTACTATCAGAGGGAGAGAAAGAGAGCGTGCCAGAGAGAAAACACAAGAGTGTGCGAGTTCTTTTTGGTAGATTTTGACCTTGACTTTTAGACTGTATGAGAATTTCATTATGAATGGACCACACACACACACGCACGCACACGCATACACTCACACACGCACACACACACACGCACACACACACACACACATACACTCACACACGCATACACTCACACACGCACACACTCACACACGCACACACACACACATACACTCACACACACACATATACTCACACACACTCACACACACATACACTCACACACACACACACACACACACACACACAAACACACTCACACATACACACACACACACACACACATACACTCGCACACACACACATACACACACACACACACTCACACACATACACATACACTCACACACACGCGCGCACACACTCACACACACACACACACACGCACACACACACCCCACACGCACTCACACACGCGCGCACACACGCACACACACACACACATACAGTATATATACGAAGCTCATTGTGTTTGTATTTGGCTCAAAGAGAGATTTACTGAATGAGTAATCACACACAGCGGCTGAGCAAGTGATCAACACAGGCAAAAATGGCATACAAACATACACACATACACGCACACGCACGCACGCGCATCACACACAACACACACACCCCCACACACACACACGCACACTCACACACACAAACACACACATACACGCACACACATACACTCACACACACACACACGCTCACGCACGCGCACTCACACACGCACTCGCACACGCATACACACACACACGCACACACATACACACACTCACACACGCGCGCGCACATACGCACACACACACACACACACACACACACGCGCGCGCGCGCGCACATACGCACGCACGCACACACACACACACATACAGTATATATACGAAGTTCATTGTGTTTGTATTTGGCTCAAAGAGAGATTTACTGAATGAGTAATCACACAGAGGCTGAAAAGTGATCAAACGGAAAACAGAAAATGGAAAATGGAAAATGAAACACTCGCCTAATCAGAACACACTACAATTATTACTGGAGGAAACTGAATGTTGACGGCACAATTCCATAGAGCTGAACTCCACCGGTTTGCCTACCCCTCCAGCTAGAGTGGCCATTTTCATAACCCCAAAAGGAGGACATCATAAAGAGGGGGAGGTCGGTCGCGATACTAGATCAGAAATCGTAACCTGACCTATATCACACATACATGGTGCTTTACTCCTCTAACTGGGTGGAATGGGTGACATTCAGGAGTCAGACCGGAGCTTACTACCTGACTAGCATTTAGAGGGCTGACCTGTGGTTAGCTGGCAGGTGAGTCACAATGTCACAATGTCTCGGTAAACCAATGAAATGCAAGGCAGGTCTTTTGACATGGATGTGAGTCAATGGCCCAGATGATGATGTTGTTGAGTGAATATTTTAAATAGTTCACCCGGAAAGGAGGACTAATAGACGTCCCCCCAGGTGCTGGACATAGGACTAGGAGTTGAAAAGGCTGCCCGGCCTAAAACCAGACATGTGGCCACATTACTTCCAGCATGCCTACTCTTCCAGCTTTCCTGCTCTTCCGGTTTGCCCAACTTCCCATTTGCCACTCCACCCCCACCCCTACCACACAGTCTGCAGGAACTGTTGTAGAATATTCAAGCTGCATGGGATGGATTATCAGAGGACACCATTGGGAACCTCTACAACTCCATTCAGAGGCATCTGGCATGTAGAGTTAGCAAACATGGCAGCTCAACGCCACACTGAAAGACACAATGCGAAGGAAACTCAGGGGATGGGGACTAAACAGCTGTGTGGCCTTAGAAAACCACTTGTCAGTGCAAACATGGCTTCCATTTCCTAGGGAGCATAAAGACTGGACTCTGGAGCAATGGAAGAAGCTCATGTGGTCTGATGAGTCCAGATTGACCCTGTTCCAGAGTGATGGGTGAACCAGGGTAAGAAGAGAGATGGCTGAAGTGGTGCACCCATCATGCCTACTGCCTCCTGTACAAGCCTGTGGAGGCAGTGCTATGATCTGGGGTCGCTGCAGTTAGCCAGGTCCAGGTTCAGCAATGTTATGTGCCCAAGGAATGAGGTCAGTTGACCACCAGAACATACAGAACCACCTATTTTGTCGTCCCTGATGGCACGGGCATATTCCAAGATGACAATACCAGGATTCATCGGGCTCAGATTGTGAAAAAGCGGATCGGGAAACATGTGACGTCATTTCCACACATGGAATGGCCACCAAAGTGTCCAGACCTGAACCCCATTGGGAATCTTTGGGATGTGCTGGAGAAGACTTTGCACAGTGGTCCAAATCTCCCACCGTCAGTACGAGATCTTGCCACAGCGACTGCGTGCCGTGATCAAAGCTGGAGGCGGTTATATTATATTAGAGCAGGGGTCACCAATCTTATCCATAAAGGGCCGGTGTGGCTGCAGGTCTTCATTCCAACCAGGCAGGAGATCATGTGATCTGTTGTCTAAAGGCTGAGCACTTGATGAATCAGAATGAAGTAGAGGTCAGGTGAGCTCCTGCTTGGTTGGAATGAAAACCTGCAGCCACACCGGCCCTTTGTGGATAAGATTGGTGACCACTGTATTAGACTGTATGTCCTTTTTTGGGCAGTGGCTGATGGCGTTATGAGCCGTCACAACAGATTATGTTCGGTAATATAAGACAGCAAACATCCATCTGGCAACTATCACATGATGCTTTCCTGTATTACCACTTTAAGTGGAGGAAGCTGTTGATGACAAGACATGACCTAAATTCCTGTGTGTGGATGAGTGTGCTCTCCTGACCACGCAATGCTTCAGCCTAAAAACTGGGGCCTCGTCTTCTCTTTGTGAGAGCCTAGCATGGTCCACTTGGCCCCTTTAAGCACATGTTCAGTATTAGTCATCAACTCATCGTCATGCTCATTGTCCTCTTTGGGCCGGGTTTGTGTATTGGCTATTAGTCACTCATTCTGTGGAATCGTTAGCTCGGTAGACACTGACTGGGACCTGCAGCCTGCCGTGTTCAAAGGGTTAAGGGCAAGGGGTTAAATGGGATTGGGCCTAAGTTTGAGCAGATGAAAAGCTAGTTGGACCCTGCATAAAAGACAACAAGCTCTGAGGGTGGGCCAGCAGAGGTGGAGTCAGCAGGGTGTCAACCGTTCTGAGACAGCAGACCTGTTTATGCCACATGGGACCAAAGCCATGCCCTGGAAACAGCCCAAAAACCCCACTAGCCTATCAAAAAGCTTTACAGCTGGAGTGTTATTAGTTGGCTTTGTCAATGTAACGTCTGTTCATTATTTAGCCATAGAAAAACATGTGCTGTGTCCACTTACTGTCCACTCTATTAGACCCTCCTACCTTGCTGCTCCACCTTGTAGATGTACAGTCAGAGACGATAGCTCATCTGTTGCTGCACAGTGCAGTGTTGGTCATCCTCTAGTCTTTCATCAGTGGTCACAGGACGCTGCCCATAGGAATCTGCCATCAGGAAGCTTTAGGCTGGATAGTTTTGGTTGGTGGACGATTCTCAGTCCGCCAGTGACACTGAGGTGTCCAGCAGCACTGCTGTGTCTGATCTACTCACACCAGCTAACACAACACCCACTAACACACCACCACTACGTCAGTGTCACTGCAGTGCTGAGAATGATCCACCATCCACATCTTACCTGCTCTGTGGGGGTCCTGTGGGGGTCCTGACCATTGAAGAACAGGGTAATACAGTATACAGAGAAACAGATGGACTACAGTCTGTAACTGTAGAACTACAGTGTGTCCTATATGGTCAGTATAGCTGATAAAAGGGACAGTGAGTGTAGATTCAGAGAGTGGGTGATAACTTAATGGCTGGATGGTGTATACATTTATAAACAGGGCCCAGTCTGAGCATTCGATTTCATGAAATTTATTAGAATTTAATGTAAACGTGTTTGTATTAACTCCATACGTTTTAAATACTGTCATGCCTGAGGCGGCAAAATCGAGCATTCGGTTCCTACAGTAGGCCTCGCTCAATTTCACTAATATCGCCATCATAACTATGAGGTGACTGTGTTAGTGAAGTGGTGTTGTGAGTCAGTAGAGTGTACTTGAGTCATATCAAATTCTATTGGCCACATGTTGTATAACAATCTGCAGTCATGTATGCAAATCACTGGTCATGCTGCACAGCCCAGTAGTGCTGTACATGAGTGCACCGCTGAACACCCACGGTTCCTATCTGTCATTTTGTGGCTGCTTATCAATATTTCAGATTAGTACTACTATTTGGTTAAGATACACAGATATAAACAAACCACTGACCATATAGGACACTCTGTGGTTCTACAGGTACAGACTGTAGTCCATCTGTTTCTCTGTATACTGTATTACCCTGTTCTTCAATGGTCAGGACCCCCACAGCACCACCACAGACCAGGTATTCTGTGGGCGGTGGATCATTCTCAGCACTGCAGTGATACTGACGTGGTGGTGGTGGGAGTGGGTCAGACACAGCAGTGCTGCTGGACACCTCAGTGACTGAGAATCGTCCACCAACCAAAACTATCCAGCCTAAAGCTTCCTGTGGGCAGATTCCTGATGAGCACTGATGAAGGACTAGAGGATGACCAACACTGCACTGTGCTGCAGTAGATGACTTATCATCTCTGACTGTCCATCTACAAGGTGGAGCAGCAAGGTAGGAGTGTCTAACAGAGTGGACACTGAGTGGACACAGCACATGTTTTCCTTTGGCTAAATAATGAACAGACGTTACACTGACAAAGCCAACTAATAACACTCCAGCTGTAACGCTTTTTGATAGGCCCAGGGCATTGCTTTGGCCCCATGAGCCATAAACAGGCATATACAGGTCACAGCAAAGCTCATTAACAGTGTTTATTTGGATGTGGTTTCAGGCTTTGACACTTTAAATTGATTTTTTAAACTCATTCGTGGAGTATGGAGCAGGCAGGGTGTTCTAGGGCAAAACAGTACAGAGAGGACAACATGTTTTCTCATTCACAGCACTGCATTTACACTCATCATCAATAAAGGTCACCAGGATCAATAACTGATGATACATTTAGACTGATATGATCAATATTTACTGAGCTACACATACAGAAGTCTGTCTCTCAGTGTGGCGTCGAGCCACAACATGCCAGACGTCTCGGTATGGAGCTGTAGAGGTTCCTAATGGTGTCCTGTGGTAATCCATCCCATGCAGCTTGAATATTCCTCACACAGTTCCTATAGATGGTGCGGTAGGGGTGGAGGTGGAGTGAGACCGGGGCTTCTGGACGTGTGATACATGACACCAAACCGTTGATCTTGGTGCTGACTGAGGTGCCTCCACGCACAGATTTGTTTTATCCATCTCCATGACAGTCTGGCGGGACACCATTGCAGTGTTTTGTGTCGCTGGTGTATTGTTCAGGACTGTCACTGTAATGATCCGTGTCCATGTAGTCCTGCGTCGTGCAGTCACACTCACAGCTTGCTAAATGTCCAATGTGGAGTCAGTCAGGTGCAGTGATGAAGCCCGTCCTTGCTTACGTCACACGCACAGCCTTAAATCATTCGCCTGTCTCACAATGTCAAACCTACCCACCAAGTTTCATTCCTGTCGGCTGATTCCTCCTATGATATGTGGAACTGTTCTGTTGACAACGAGGGTGTTAACCCAGAAGACACTGTAGGGTCATGGGTCATTTGGTAGAGTAAACAAACTGGCTATGTTCATGTTTGGGATTCCTGGTTCTAAAAGTCTGGGTCTGTAAGTTTCTCTACGGTTAACCCTTTCACACCAAACCACTCTGGATGACCTTCCTAGAGGATACCAACATTGAGGAATCTCATTACTGGTGACTCTTTTCAACACCATTTCCTCTTCTCCTCGTTTTTACATCTTGTAACAACCTCCAATGGGGAGCCTATTTTACATCTGGTTATCTACAGCTCCACAATCTAGCAATGCCATTTGTTGTAGGGATATCTCAGAGAGGTCTTGGCTCCTAGATGGGAGACCTGGGTAGGCCTAATATAGATATAAAGGTAGAGGCAGGCGTCTATCAACTAGGGAGATTCTGGGTAATTCAGACAAAGCAGGAAGGTGTGGTTTACATGATTAACCGAGATTTCGCTGTAGTGGTGGAGGTGAAGTGACACCAGGCCTTCTCGACATGTGATGTGTGACAACAAACCATTCATCTTGACACTGACTACGGTGCCTCAGGAAGACTCTAGGAGGCATCACTGCTGGCTGAATATCCGGAATCGTGGCTGTTGGGTCAATCTGTACATGTTGGACAATCTCTTTAGACAGTTCTCTCCCTCCGTGGTTCGTTTGGGTCTCCCAATTCGTTGATGTCGCGGGTTATGCCTTCCTCTACCCACTGCCGCAAACAGCATGTAGGTGTAGTATCCACATGGTGCACTATGCGCTGATAAGAGCGTCCTGCTTCACGGAGCTCTACGATATGACGCTTCTCCAACTCTTAGGGGGCAGGCAAGGTGTCTCCTGGTCAAGCAAACAATTCAAACACCACATTGAATGACTTTGTTTGCACCAATTTGCAGACGTCCAGACAAAAAATAGGCTTGTACTGCTCAAATCGCTTTGGAACTCTTCTCTAATGCGTACTTCACTTGCAAAGGATGAGTGGTACCAACACAAGTACCAACACGAGTCAGAATGGAAAGTACACACTTTAAACAATGATTTAGGTACAGCCATAAAGGCCATCTGTGCTTACATACACAGCCATTTACATGATATTAAACTTACCCCGCCCCCCCGAGTTTCACTCCTTTCGGTTGATTCATTCTGGGTGCAGATATTGTTTTTGATGTTGAGTGTTTGTGATGTTGAGGATTATAAAGTGATAAACCATAAAAATAAG
Source organism: Prochilodus magdalenae (assembly GCA_024036415.1). NCBI lineage: Eukaryota > Metazoa > Chordata > Actinopteri > Characiformes > Prochilodontidae > Prochilodus > Prochilodus magdalenae. The sequence goes on from JAMWET010002890.1 coordinate 46,113, forward strand.
CTTTCTTTTTAACCATTTGAACCTAAAGTATGTTGTACCCCACCCCACCCTTCCTTTGTGTGGCACCCTGGTCAGAGATACCCTAGACAAACAATTCAAGTGTGCAAACAATTCAAGCACCACACTGAATGACGTCTTGACAGAAAAGGCGGGAATTCCCCCATTTGTAAGTGTGTCACTATGCTTCATGATAACACAGACGTGCAGATGTGTAAGTACAGTAGGCTAATATATACTGAGCACTCAGGGATAGAAACAAGCATGAGGTGTCTATTAAAACATCAGTGAAATGGCTAACGCCATAGGATTCAGTTCAATCCAACCTTGTTATACCAATACAGGGATGTACAGGTATACAGGGATGTACAGGATACCAGACACTGTCAGGTTAGGTCAGTAGTAGTAACAATTAGACAAAGGACACATTACAATATGTACACAAACAGTAAGACACATCTAAAATGTGCAGGAGCCGTAACTGTACGTCAGCATGTTAGAGTACTGGAACTGAGCAACTGTGAAAACAGCAGTTAGCATTCGCAGTCGACAGGAAATACAGCTTGGTGTAGTGTGCGGTATATGAAAACACAGCTCAGACGGTCTAGACTGGGGTGCGAATGTCCGCAGTAGTGGCTGTTGGGTCAGTCAGGTACAGCGATAAGGCCCGTCCTTGCAGGCCGAGTGTGAAACTTTCATTCGCACGTCTCACAGTGTCAAACCTACCCACCGAGATTCTGTCCTGTGGGTTGATTAATTCTGGGTGTAGCTATCTGGGGTTCTGTTGAGCAAGTTTGCTCAGAAGAGACTGTAGGGTCACATGTCTTTCATTTCCTCCATGCTAAGTTATTTTTGCAATTTCAAATTTCAGAGCAAGCCATCCGTCACATTACTGGTGGCTGTTTTCAACACCTTCTGTGGTGATCTCCCTTCTCTCCTCTCTTACAGACAACCGTGTGCCTACAGTGATATATATTCAGACTGAGCCGCGTCAATCACAGTGAATGCTTAAGGCCAGGCAGGAAGAGGCCGACACTGTCCCCTGTTTATAAAAATAGCCTAGCAAAAAAATGAGTGACCTTATGACTTTATGCCTGCAGTGGAATGTACAGCATTACCCAGGAGTCCAGAAACAAAGACTAAAAATTAATTTTTAAAAAAGTTTTTTTGCTTCTCCCAAGAACTGTAGCACTTGGGTTCTTTCCATGGTGAAACGGCTCTTCAGCCTAATGGAGAATGGGTTATATAAGCAGCAAAACGGTGCTTCTACTGTTACAAGCTTGACACCTGAGCCTCTAACTGTTTCTTTGCATGGTGAAATTGTTTCTCAGGTTGATGGAGAGTGTGTTGTATATGAAGAAGCCTTTTTGCTGCTACATAGAACCATACACGACACATTCTCCATCAATCTGGAGAACCATTTCACCATGCCAAGAATCTTTTAAAGCATGCAAATGGTGAGCTATATATTGAGCTCCTGGTTCTGAACAAAACAGTCGCCTTTACTGGCGAACACTGGAAGCAGGGGCGTGCATACGGGTGTGTGGGATCCTGGGTGTGTGTGTCTCACATAGAGCCATGACCTCATTCCCTAGTTCATCATTCAGACATTTTTAGTTTTCTCCGAAGCATTCTACTTTATTATTCTAAACACAAGGCTCCCACTCCTCTCCCCTATCCCAGTGACACCTCTGCCTGTAACAGCCAACCCACACTGGCTGGAACATTCTGGAAACCTGAGCTCAGTTGTTTGATAATGCCGCCTGAGCCACCTTCACTGCCACACCCACATACCGCGGCACCGCTTCCTCATCTCTAAAAAACAGCCGGGGACAACTTTCTCCCTCACCCTCCCTCCTCAAGCTGGTTTCAGCCAGTTTGTCTCTTTTCACCGCTCCTGCAAACCCACCCCTCTTTATAAGCCCGGGAGACCAGGTGACAGGAAAAGTTCAGGTCAGCCTGTGACCATGAGTATCCAGCCATACGCCGGCATCGCTCACACACGTGCAGGAATGCTGTGGCTCCGTGAGTAGCACGGGTTCTTCCTCTTCTTTTTTTAATCCTGCTAGTTAGGGTCCTAGCACGTAGTGCAGGGACCCTATTGTATTTG
>JAMWET010002891.1:0-120000 GCA_024036415.1 Prochilodus magdalenae
TTTCCTCTAAGCCTGCTAAACAGTACAGGGAGACACGATAAACTCCTTTTAAATGCACGTAAGGGCTGAATTAATGCTCCTTTTATTCATCTCGCAGACCCTCGCTAGCTAGCAACCATAGACTTCTTGCAAAGCAGTAATGAAATAAGAAAAGTTGTGCTTTTAATTATACCTGTGCCGCTAAAAAATCTGGACAGGAGAAGCGTTTCTTGTGGTGCAGATTCACTCTTGTCGCGAGTGCATCAAGCTTTCAAAGTCATTGTGCCCATTCCATAGAAGTACAAGCATTTCAGTTAAACTGAAACGCGACCGTGTGTGAAAGTTTACCATTGTTTTTGGGGGAATGTGTTGGTGAACCAATCCAAGATTGACTCCATGATAAGAGGCTTATCCACCAGCTCCGAATAAGACACGTCATCGTTACACCTATCGCGCTCCAACTTCACAACCTTGAGAGCAAGTAAAGGCTGAGCCTGAGAGCAAACCCCAGACACTTCTCTCGTTTGTTGTCATGTAACCGTTTCATTTTGCACATTTGCCTCATTTCCATATCCCACAACAGTGTCGTTTTGTGTTCATGCTGAACGTGTGCCAATGTGGCGACTCCCATATGTAGCTGTGTGTTGAAGGGGTTGTGGGGTAGAATGGGTCCAATTTCCCAACTGTAGGCACCTTATCGTCCTTTATATAATTCCTCTTACAGTCATTATATAGACCCTTGAGGTCCCTGCTCATACTTCTTCCACTCTTGAGCTGGTCATATAGCAGACCTTTTACATGATGACTCTTGATTTCTCCCCAGCTTCCTCCTGAGTATGGCAGAAGGATGTTATTGGATTTTTGACCCCACAGTTTGGCTGTTGTGTTTGAAGTGCTAACTGTTTTCATTTTGCAGGACTGTCTCAAAAGGCTAAAGGTGAGGTAAAATGCATAATTGGTGCAGCCCTGCAGTGACTTCGAAAAAACCAACCTGTCTCTTTACCCCCCTGTTTGAACCTCTGATGGACAGGATGAGAAGATGGGACATGATTCACATAGTGAAGGAGGGATTAGCATGCTTCTTCTGTGGCTTTCCAAGTAAGTTTCTGTGATACACTATCTGACTCTTTAATTCTTTGCAGTCAGTGCATGTACAGAACTTTGTTTGGAGAAGTTAAAGCTCTGGCTGGAGGAAAAAACTATACATTCTGGAGGGAGGATAACCATCCACACAGTCCCCCTGCTGACAGCATTTAGTTCTGTCTCTCCCTGGCGCATCATAGAGGAATAAAACTTGTTCAATGTGATTGTCTCTCTTGATCGCATGTTCACTGTCCCTTTGTAACATCTGCACTACAGTAACATAAAATATAGCAAAAAACTAGTGAAGCACAGTCCAGAGGTTTTGAATGAATATGTATGCAAATTCATTAGCCAAATGTGTCCTGTTGATGATGTCAGGGACCATAGCAACTACAGAAGCATAGTGACAAGAAATCCACATATAACATGAGGAGTGTGTGTGGTCTAGTTGTGGAAACTACTCTTTAACAGATTACTAATCGGTATAAATAAAGCACAGTTGTGTGTAGCATGGAGGTGTTAAATGTTAGAGAGTGTTAGTAGTATGGTGGAAGTTCAGACCCACAGGAGGCACACTACAACCTTGGCTGATCTGAGAACAGTTTTGCCGTTTTGCTCAAAATGCCTATGGTGAATATTTGGTTACAAGTGAGCTGCACCTGTAACAGTAGAAAAGTATCAACTCCCTGCCCAGACTACCATTCACCTGAGGGTGCTTGACTCTACAGAAGGCCACAGGTAACAGGGAGAAGAAAGTAGGTTGCCACACCTTCTAGGCGTAACATACTCAACCCAAACTGCAGTTCCTGATTCAGTCCCCTGGTGAAAATGAAATTTGATATCGCTGAAAGTAACACTACTACAATATTAAAAGCTGGTTTTGCTGATGGTCTTGAAAAGAAAGTTTAACTTTCAAAGCATATTAGTTTACTTATTATTTATACAATAAAACATGAGAAGAATTATTATCTTATTACCCATTTAATTAATGCAGTAATATACTTCAGTCACCAATAAAAGCCTTCCCTTTTTGGGGGGGGGGGGGGGGGCAGAATGCCTGTCCACAAAAAAGCAGAGTGATCTTGTGTGGGATCATTTTGTTATACTTTATTGATTAAAACATGTTTATTAACAATGTGGGTAAATCAAACAAATACATGATATTTACAGAGATCAAAAATGTAGGCTGAATGTTGTGATTGTGAAGTATCACTTTGTACAAAATTACACATTGCCACAACGCTCAAATAAAAGTTCAATGATTAATGAAGTTGGAAATAATCATTTCAGGTTGACTACAAACACTGGATGAAAAGTTGCAAGTGGATTAATTTAGACCTGAATGTGATATTTTGAAGCATATGACCAACATATTAGCCATATATTTAATCTAAAGTAGTTTACAAAGGCCCAGCTTGTGGGGTTGTTTAACAGTTTTTAACAACCCACTGGAACTGGCTCATACGAACATCTGATCAACACAATCCAGGGATCTTTGGATTGAAACACATCCCCCACAAAGTGTAACCCCCAGAATTAATTTAGTGTTTATTTGAGTCCATTTTTCAAAAATATATCAAGTGAATATATGTCCACTCTTCCCTCCCCTGCCATAGAACACAAACTATACATGGAAAAGTTACATTTATCCATTAAGTTGGTGCAGTAACCTCAGTGATTAGCCGGATTTGTGTTTATCTACTGCATCTGCTGGTAAACAAACAAATTACCAGTGGAAAATCTAGTTTTAAAAGTCTCAAAAAAAAATTTTACTTAAATTATTTCATGTTCCAAGAATGATCTTGCTTTACAAATAGTATGCTCGCTAGTATTAGCACTGTGCTCTGGTATCCTGACCTAACTAGCAACCTTAAGCCTGCTTTGATTAAACTGGGCTGATTCCACATTAACTTTGTAATTATGCCGAGAGCTAATCAACATAACCTCTTTGACCACAGAAGTCATAACCAGGAGAGCTTGCTTGGCTACAGCTAACCTAGATACAGAGCAAAACAATCCCTACATTGACCAACTTCAAGAAACTGACCTTGTTTGTTTTTACTTTAAACCCCTTTTTATACCTAGAACATGACAATATGATATGAGTGATGAATTACAAAAGAAGTTTTGATGTAGCACAAATGGCAAACGTGAATTACAGTGCCCATATGGGAACCTTTGCAGCTTCCAACAGGTTGGCTCACCGACTGAACAAGAAAGCACATTTAAAAATACACAAACCCTCACAGCATCAATGAAGGTGTACCTCAGGGGAAAAAGTAGGCTACACACTGAACTGTTGGATATTGCCCATTTTATAGTCTATAATATTAGAATGCCCTCTCCTCTGCTGCAGTAATAGCTGTACACTTGTTATTGACGCCAATATGAAAGACCATGCAAAGCTGTGTGTATGCGCCTGAAACGCCTGTGCACCTTGAAGCACCTGAAATGAACAGGAAGGGGCGTCTGGGGAAATATAGCTCTGTATGTCTTTCTGGGTACGCGCGCGCGCGCGCTCTCACTCTCACTACCTCACATCCTCCCTCCTGTCCGGCGCGCGCCGTTGAAACACCCGGCCCTCAAACGCAGGAAGCGGCATGGCGTCAGGACGGGCCACCTCTGTGAGCGCAGGAGAACTGCAGAGAGAAGACTGAGAGTTATAAGCGGACGATCTCCACCAACGGAACCAGGATGGGGACTTTACGCCCGTATCCGCGCAGAGGAGGGTTAAAGCCGAGCCGCCCAGTGCCGAACCCCGCTTAAAGGGACTCCAGTCCCGAAAAATAAGGTGAGCTGAGCAGAGCATAGCAGAGCGGAGCGCTGGTGGTAGTGCGGAGGGGGAGGATAGGATATGGGGATGTACCACTCAACGAGCCGTTTAGTTTAGCTCACCGGCTACAGCGCTAACGTTAAGCCAGCCTGTGTAAAGGAGCAGAGCGAACAGTTAGAAACCTTTACAATTACATCTGTAACAGTGGAAGCGGGGCGTGTAGGCTGCCAGGTTAGCTTGTGGCAGATGACAACAGCATGCTAATGGGCAAGTAGTAGCTTCCATCCATTCACAGAGCAGCCTGTTACGTTAGTTAGCCACTTTAACATGAACTGTATCCTCATGCTGCGCTACACAGCAGTGCCCCTGATTTCAGACAGCTGTTACGTTTTACAAGCCCACCCGTTAGTGGTTTCTAATTTTGTAGTTTTAGGTAAGGCCGTGTGGGAGTGTGGTCGTTAGCTCTGTTCCGTTGCAGTCGTAGGCGGTGGTAGGCGCTGACTCGTGAATGTGGCTCTTTCTTTCCGACAAAGTCTTCCTTTATCCCTGCTAACCGGCCGCGACTGCGCTCTTCCTGCACAGAAACGCAGGCAAGCTTCGTTATTAGCAGCGGCGGCGTAAAACTGCAGGATGAACTCCAAAGCCGCAAGAGCAAAGCTGTCTCAAGCCCAACCCGTCCATTCATTGCAATCGGAGGACTGACCTCGCTAATGACAGGTCGGCTGCGCGTTTGGCGACACTTAAAAAAGTACACAAGGCAGGGTTTTACGTTTGGTGAAAAAAAAGATATAACCTGCGAAATGGCCCCATGTTTGCTCCAAACTGACTTTTTTGTTTGTTATTTGTTTTGCTTTTCATATATACGACAATTTAGGCACAACTTTAGACCTGTTATAACGCCGCTACTTGACGCAGTATACGTTAAGTAGGCCTTAAAGCCCAAAGCCATTGCTAGTCAGTACTCCTAACAGTAATCTGTAACGTTTTAATTTTGTGCAGAGAAGGTTCGGAGAAATCCTTAACTCTGATTGGATAAGGACTCTGGTGGCCTGACTTCAGATTCCGTAAACAGGAAAGGCAAGTTTCCTCCCTGTAGTGCTATTTCTGTAGTGGACATCTAGTGTCAGACACTATTTAAAACAGTCCTCATTCTTGCAAAATTCAATTTTTCTGTGGATCCTTGAGGAGACACAAGGAAGAAGAACTGCAGAAAGTGGGCCACTATGCCAGTGCGAGAATGTGTTGCCATTGATTTTCAGCAGTGCTTAAAACTCTCTGATCACAGATCTGAGGCGTACTGGGTTTAATGCCTCCTCCTGGACCGTATCCTGTTTCCCCATTTTTTAAGTATTTTTTAGGGAACTAAAGAAAGTTCAGTAAGATATTCATATTTACTCTTTTGTAAAGTTGTGATGAGAACATGCCTTCCTGGCATAGACTGCTGATAACACACTGGGAGTATTTCCTGTGTGTGTTAAAGGGGTGGTTTGCTGTTGTGGAATTTAAAGAAAGCTGAAGAAATGTCCAGCTTGCTTTATCCATATAGATTTTTGAATAAGTTTTGTGATTTCCTTATTTTCTACACGAGGGGGTTTAACTCTTTTTTTTTTTTTTCTTAAATAAATGAGCGTGTGTTGTCAGTACAGTGGCCTGTGTTTTTTCTGTGACAGTACAACCCCTGCGTTGCTCAGTATTGCTGCTGGGGGTGCTAAGGTCAGGTTGCGGTCAGTTTAGTTTTATGAGGGTTGGGATGTTAAAGATGCCCTTCAGGACATGTTACAATGGTAAGCTTTGAGAAATAAGAGGGCTCCTCTTAATCATGGAAATCCTTGTTGATGCCTTCGTGTTATAACACATATTGGATTTGGAGAGGCTGGTCCAGTGTACGAGTACATATTGGCACTGACAAAATTTAATTCTTTCTGAGCTTGGAAAATTAAAAAAACAATATTTATAAATATGTTTTTTAATTTTCCAAGCTCAGAAAGAATAAATTTTGTCAGTGCCATATGTACCGTACATGGACCAGCCTCTCCAAATCAATATGTGTTATAACACGAAGGCATCAACAAGGATTTCCATGATTTAAGAGGAGCCTCTTATTCTCAAGCTTAACATTGTAACATGTCCTGAAGGGCATCTTTAACATCCCAACCCTCATAAACTACTGACCGCAACCTGACCTTAGCACCCCCAGCAGCAATACTGAGCAACGCAGGGGTTGTACTGTCAACAGAAAAACACAGGCCACTGTACTGACAACAAACGCTCATTGATTTAAGAAAAAAAAAAAAAAGAGGTTAAACCCCCTCGTGTAGAAAATAAGGAAATCACAAAACTTATTCAAAAATCTATATGGATAAAGCAAGCTGGACATTTCTTCAGCTTTCTTTAAATTCCACAACAGCAACCACCCTTTAACACACACAGGAAATACTCCAGTGTGTTATCAGCAGTCTATGCCAGGAAGGCCATGTTCTCATCACAACTTTACAAAAGAGTAAATATGAATATCTTACTGAACTTTCTTTAGTTCCCTTAAATACTTAAAAAATGGGGAAACAGGATACGGTCCAGGAGGAGGCATTAACCAGTACGCCTCAGATCTGTGATCAGAGAGTTTTTAAGCACTGCTGAAAATCAATGGCACACATTCTGCACTGGCATAGTGGCCCACTTTCTGCAGTTCTTCCCTTGTGTCTCCTCAAGGATCCACAGAAAAATTGATTTTGCAAGAATGAGGACTGTTTTAATAGTGTCTGACACTAGATGTCACTACAGAAATAGCACTACAGGAGGAAACTTGCCTTTCCTGTTACGGAATCTGAAGTCAGGCCACCAGAGTCCTTATCCAATCAGAGTTAAGGATTTCTCCGAAACTTCTCTGCACAAAATTAAAGTTACAGATTACTGTTAGAGTACTGACAGCAATGGCTTTGGGCTTTAAGGCCTACTTAACGTATACTGCGTCAAGTAGCGGCGTTATAACAGGTCTAAGTTGTGCCTAAATTGTCGTATATATGAAAAGCAAAACAAATAACAAAACAAAAAGTCAGTTTGGAGCAAACATGGGGCATTTCGCAGGTTATATCTTTTTTTTCACCAACGTAAACCCTGCCTTGTGTACTTTTTTAAGTGTCTGCCAAACGCGCAGCCGACCTGTCATTAGCGAGTCAGTCCTCCGATTGCAATGAATGGACGGGTTGGGCTTGAGACAGCTTTGCTCTTGCGGCTTTGGAGTTCATCCTGCAGTTTACGCCGCCGCTGCTAATAACGAAGCTTGCCTGCGTTTCTGTGCAGGAAGAGCGCAGTCGCGGCCGGTTAGCAGGGATAAAGGAAGACTTTGTTCGGAAAGAAGAGCCACATTCACGAGTCAGCGCCTACCACCGCCTACTACTGCACGAACAGAGCTAACGACACACTCCCACACGGCCTTACCTAAACTACAAATTAGAAACACTAACGGGTGGGCTTTAAAACGTTAACAGCTGTCTGAAATCAGGGGCACTGCTGTGTAGCGCAGCTGAGGATACAGTTCATGTTAAAGTGGCTAACTAACGTAACAGGCTGTGAATGGATGGAAGCTACTACTTGCCCATTAGCATGCTGTTGTCATCTGCCACAAGCTAACTGGCAGCTACACGCCCCGCTTCACTGTTACAGATGTAATTGTAAAGGTTTCTAACTGTTCGCTCTGCTCCTTTACACAGGCTGGCTAACGTTAGCTGCTGTAGCCGGTGAGCTAAACTAAACGGCTCGTTGAGTTGGTACATCCCCATATCCTATCCTCCCCCTCCGCACTACCACCAGCTCCGCTCTGCTATGCTCTGCTCAGCTCACCTATTTTTCGGGACTGGAGTCCCTTTAGCGGGGTCGGCACTGGGCGGCTCGGCTTTACACTCCTGCGCGGATACGGCCGTAAGTCCATCCTGGTTCCGTTGGTGGAGATGTCCGCTTATAACTCTCAGTCTTCTCTCTGCAGTTCTCCTGCGCTCACAGATGTGGCCGTCTGACGCCATGCCGCTTCCGCGTTTGAGGGCCGGGGTCAACGGCGCGCGCCGACAGGAGGGAGGATGTGAGGTAGTGAGAGTGAGAGCGCGCGCGCGCGTACCCAGAAAGACATACAGAGCTATATTCCCCAGACGCCCCTTCCTGTTCATTCAGGTGCTTCAAGGTGCACAGGCGTTTAGGCGCATACACACAGCTTTGCATGGTCTTTCATATTGGCGTCAATAACAAGTGTACAGCTATTACTGCAGCAGAGGAGAGGGCATTCTATATTTATAGACTATAAATGGGCAATATCCAACAGTTCAGTGTGTAGCCTACTTTTCCCCTGAGGTACACCTTCATTGATGCTTGTGAGGGTTTGTGTATTTTTAATGTGCTTTCTTTGTTCAGTCGGTGGAGCCAACCTGTTGGAAGCTGCAAAGGTTCCCATATGGGCACTGTATTCACGTTTGCCATTTGTGCTACATCAAACTTCTTTTGTAATTCATCACTCATATCATATTGTCATGTTCTAGGTATAAAAAGGGGTTTTAAGTAAAAACAAACAAGGTTCAGTTCTTGAAGTTGGTCAATTTAGGGATTGTTTTGCTCTGTATCTAGGTAGCTGTAGCCAAGCAAGCTCTCCTGGTTATGACTTCTGTGGTCAAAGAGGTTATGTTGATTAGCTCTCGGCATAATTACAAAGTTAATGTGGAATCAGCCCAGTTTAATCAAGCAGGCTAAAGTTGCTAGTTAGGCCAGTTACCAGAACAGTGCTAATACTAGCGAGCATACTATTTGTAAAGCAAGATCATTCTTGGAACATGAAATAATTTAAGTAAAATTTAGACTTTTAAAAATAGATTTTCCACTGGTAATTTGTTTACCAGCAGATGCAGTAGATAAACACAAATCCGGCTAATCACTGAGGTTACTGCACCAACTTAATGGAATAAATGTAACTTTTCCATGTATAGTTTGTGTTCTATGGCAGGGAGGGAAGAGTGGACATATATTCACTTGATATATTTTGAAAATGACTCAAATACACTAAATTAATTCTGGGGGTTTACACTTTGTGGGGGATGTGTTTCAATCCAAAGATCCCTGGATGTGTTGATCAGATGTTCGTATGAGCCAGTTCAGTGGGTTGTTAAAAACTGAAAACAACACCAGCAGCTATGCACCAGGCCTTTAAACTACTTTAGATTAAATATATGCTAATATGTTGGTCATATGCTTCAAATATCACATTCAAGTCTAAATTAATCCACTTGCACTTTTCATCCAGTGTTTGTAGTCAACCTGAAATGATTATTTCCAACTCATTAATCTATTGAACTTTTTATTTGAGCGTTGTGCAATGTGTAATTTTGTACAAAGTGATACTTCACAATCACAACATTCCAGCCTACATTTTTGATCTCTGTAAATATCATGTATTTGTTTGATTTACCCACATTGTTAATAAACATGTTTAATCAATAAGTATAACAAAATGATCCACACAATATCACTCTGCTTTTTGTGGACAGGCATTCTTGCAAAAAGGGAAGGCTTTTATTGGTGACTGAAGTATATTACTCATTAATTAAATGGTAATAAGATAATAATTCTTTCATGTTTTTGTATAAATAATAAGTAACTAATATGCTTTGAAAGTTAACTTCCTTTTCAAGACATTCAGCAAAACCAGCTTTTCTAATTGTAGTAGTGTTACTTTCAGCTATATCAAATTTCATTTCACAGGGGGACTGAATCAGGAACTGCAGTTTGGGTTGAGTATGTTAAGCCTAGAAGGTGTGGCAACCTACTTCTTCTCCTGTTACCTGTGGCCTTCTGTAGAGTCAAGCACCCTCAGGTGAATGGTAGTCTGGGTGGGAGTTGATATTTTTCTACTGTTACAGGAGCAGCTCACTTTAACCAAATATTCACCATAGGCATTTTGAGTCAAACGGCAAAACTGTTCTCAGATCAGCCAAGGTTGTAGTGTGCCTCCTGTGGGTCTGACTTCCACCATACCTAACACTCTCTACTTTAACACCTCCATGCTACACAACTGTGCTTTATATACCGATTAGTAATTGTTAAAGAGTAGTTTCACAACTAGACACAACACACTCCTCATGTTATATGTTGGATTTCTTGTCATATGCTTCTGTAGTTGCTATGGTCCTGACATCATCAACAGGACACATTTGGCTAATGAATTTGCATACATATTCATTCAAAACCTCTGGACTGTGCTTCACAGTTTTTTGCTTTATTTTATGTTACTGTAGTGCAGATGTTACAAAGGACAGTGACATGCGATCAAGAGAGACAATCACATTGAACAGTTTTATTCCTCTATGATGCGCCAGGGAGAGACAGAACTAAATGCTGTCAGGGGGACTTGTGTGTGGTTAATCCTCCCTCCAGATGTAATAGTTTGTTTCCTCCAGGCCAGAGCTTTAAACTTCCAAAACAAAGTTCTGTAATGCACTGACTGCAAAGAATTAAAGAGTCAGAGTGTATCACAGAACTTTACTTGGAAAGCCACAGAAGAAGCATGCTAATCCTCCTTCACTATGGAACTTCCCATCTTCTCACTGCCATCAGAGTCAAACAGGGGGGTAAAGAGACAGGTTGGTTTTTTCGAAGTCACTGCAGGGCTGCACATTATGCATTTTACCTCACCTTTAGCCTTTTGAGACAGTCCTGCAAAATGAAAACAGTCACTTCAAACACACAGCAACTGTGGGTCAAAATCCAATAACCATCCTTTGCCATACTCAAGAGGGTGGGGGAAAAAGAGTCATCTGTAAAAGTCTGCTATATGAGCTCAGAGTGGAAGAGGCAGGGACTCCACGGGTCTATAATGACTGTAAGAGGAATTTAAAGGACGATAAGGTGCCTACAGTTGGAAACTTGGACCCATTCTCCCCCAACCCCCTTCACACACAGCTACATATGGAGTCGCACATTGGCCACACGTTCCGCATGAACACAAACGACACTGTGTGGAATGAAATGAGCAAATGTGCAAAATGAAACGGTTACATGACAAAACGAGAGAAGGTCTGGTGTTTGCTCTCAGGCTCAGCCTTACCTTGCTTCAAGGTTGTGAAGTTGGAGCAGTCGATAGGTGTAACAGCTGACGTGTCTATTCGGAGCTGGTGGATAAGCCCTTCTTTATCATGGAAGTCAATCTTGGATTGGTTCACCAACACATCCACAATGGCTAACTTTCACACACGGCTCGCGTTTCAGTTTAACTTGAATGTTGTACTTCTATGGACTGTGCACCAATGACTTTGAAAGGCTTTGAATGCACTCGAGACCAGAGTGACATCTGCACACAAGAAATCGCTTCTCCTGTCCAGATTTTTAGCGGCACAGTGTTATATATTTTAAAAGCACAACTTTTTTTATTTCATTACTGCTTTGCAAGAAGTTTGGTTGCTAGCTAGCGAGGTCCTGGAGATGAATAAAAGGAGCATATCATGCCCTTACGTGCATTTAAAAGAGTTTATCGTGTCTCTCTGTACTTTTAGCAGAGTAGAGGAAAATGTTAGAGAACATACCTGCTGCACCTCATAGCTGCAACTCAGCACATTATGCACGCGGCGAAAGAGAGAAAATGCAAAAAAAAGAGAGAGGGAAAAAAACGCCATGTCCAAATATGGCAGCCGCGACTAACAGAGCCAGCGAAGATTTTGTGCGTTAATTTGGCACTTGGCGTCCTTTCCTCAGTCCCTGGACAGTGTTGGTGAGGTGATTTCGTCTCTTTCTCCGCTCTCTCTCTCTCTCTCTCTCTCTCTCTCTCTCTCTCTCTCTCTCCCTCTCTCTCTCTCTCTCTCTCTCTCTCTCTCTCTCTCTCTCTCTCTCTCTCTCTCTCTCTCTCTCTCTCCCTCTCTCTCTCTCTCTCTCGCTCTCTCTCTCTCTCTCGCTCTCTCTCTCTCTCTCGCTCTCTCTCCCGTGTACCGGACTCCGCAGCTGGAAGAATGTCGACGTGGAGCTGCCAATCGTGAACGCGCAAACACGGACGCGCTCAAGAGAGAGGGAGAGGGAGTGAGAGAGAGAAGGAGGGAGGGAGAAAAAAGAAGGAGAGAGAGAAAGGAAAGAAGTTTCACACACAGTGACCCACCGCGGTGGACTATTAGATAAAGCTGGAGACACAGTGAGTGACTTAACAGATACATGTCAGTGTAAAATGGCCTTATTTAGCTGCTGCTGCTGCTGCTGCCGTCTTCTCAGCACAGTTTAATTGCGATGAATTAATATGCTCATATGGCCACACAACGGGCTAGGAAATACAAAAAAAATCAATGAACTCGACTATCTGGCCACACAGTTGGCAGGTTTTAACCTTTACATGATGGCTTTACAACATCAGTACACGCCATTAACCCCCCGAGCTCGAGTCGTGATAGCAGTTTAACTGTAATAAATAAGACCTGAGCAGAATGGTGAAATACTCCGGGGTTGGACGTGACAAAAAGCCTAAGTGAAATTCAATATGTGGCACTTCTAGGCCTTGAGTATCCTGCTGAAATTGGATGTTGACTTCTGTCCAGTAGAGGTCGCAAGCTGACTGACAGAAAGACAGGGAGAGAGTTGCACAATCACACAGGTTGGTTCTCAAGGTCTTCATACCCTGTCTGTCCATAAGTGTGTAGGCACCTGTTTGTCAGGGGTTTCTTCTCATACAGGTGCAAGCCCATCTGTGAGGTCGACTGCTAATGCCGGACTATTAGTCTGGATCACAAACGCCTCTGCAGCTCATTCTAAAGGTACATGGATAGAGTTCATTCACTCCAGTGAAGGCAGATCCACTGCCCAATGCTGGAGGACTTTATACCCCTTTAGTTGACCACTGACATGGACTACAGTGACCTTAGACTTATGCTGTACAGGTGGCAATGTCAGTGGTGTGTTCACTTTCAAGTAGCTGAATGAGAAGGACCTGGATATGCTGTGATGCTTTTGAATAGGCCTGGACAAAATAAAAGTGTTGGTCGATATTGTGATAAATTAGGTCACAATACAACACAATATGCTTTTCTGTGTATATCGAGTTGTAGATCACTGACCAACTCTGTGTTTCAGTATAAAGACACCAAATTAGTCAAGTTTAGCTGTATGTAGTGCAACATGGTTTACCAAATGTTGAATAATAATGAATATATATAACTTGTTTTTCTGCTCTTAAACTGGATTAGATTCCTCATCCAGGTTTTCATCAGCAGAGGGAGTGTGATTTTGTAGCCCGCTGCTTGTTGTCTAATCAAGACAGTTATGTGCATTTGAGTGAACTGGACCATGTACTCACTGGTCCCTAGGCTTATTTTTGCCTCTGACCTGAAACACATACAAACACACAAGTTTCAGGCTCTTTATTTGACATATAACACTAACGACCCCCAATACTTTAACATGTCTACTTCACTGTGATCAGAATGGGGAGACATGTCTGGCTCAGTGGGAGGAGCTGCCCGATTGCCTGCGGTTGCGTCTCTGTGTCTGAAATGAGGCGGATCCCACTGCCGGTCAACCCGCGCTTCTGATTGGTTGTGTAGGGCTGGTAGATACGCCCATCAAATGTCTGGGGCTTTCCGTGCATTTTCATAACTCCACTGACTGTATTTCCTTCATCGGCGGCCGCGTAACGGGGTCGGTGGCGACTTCATACGTTCAGATCGGTTTTGTTTTGTTTCCAGTCCTTGTAAAGGACAATAAACTGACAGTCAGCAGTGGGAGTCATTTCGTTAGCGGAGGAAGTATCTCGCAAAAATGATGGAGATTGAGCTGCCTAAAATGAACACAAGTCAACAGGTAAATATTTTCTTCATGTTTGTTCGCTTGTGAGGTCTTGACATCATGTTGAAGGGCGATGACGTCAATTTTTGTTCGGCTATGTGGAAAGATTATTTCATTCTCTCCGGTTTACCTCTGGGTGGGTGAGGGTCTGGAGGTTGTTACAGAGAACCTGGAACTTTTTATTTTCTGGGGAACACACACACACACGCACACACACACACACACACACGCACAGCAAGCTTGTCTTATCGCTAACTGCGGCTAGGTTAATACTGTGTGCGACTTTTATGGGTCTTGTCGACGTGTAAAGGTTTTTGGCATCTTCATATCCCCGTCTGTGAGCCTTTAAGCAACCGCTATAGAATATAGCAGGAAATTTCTGGAAGCGTGTCTGTTTTTTCTTCATTTAGTATCACGAGGAGGCGTTTCCAGCACTTGTTTCCGCGCCTGGGTTTTTGCTCCTGTAGAAAATTCTGCCAAGTCACGGAAGTCAGGCCCGAAATAGGAGTAGTTGGGAACAGAACATTCCAAAAATAAAAAATAATAAATTTCCCCACTTGTATCAGTTGGCACGTGTTATGTCCACACGCCCTTAGTCATATGAGTTTGTCTTATCAGGGTAACACGTCTGCCGTATGCCTAGCCTCGGCTCTTGACTTTGCCTGTTTGCTGTGGGTTGTCTGAAGCCCCCCTAGCAGTGCTGTTGTCCCACTTGCCTGTGATAGTGGTCCGGATCAGTAGGGCTACCTTTGCTCTACACGATGGGGGCGCGTTGCACAATAAGAGGCGGCCCTTGTCAGGAATGTCGTTGTTTTTTTTAAAAAACACTTTATCATGACGTAAAGTTGCTGTACGTACTATTAAGAGATCAGTCTTGAGCAAACTGAGCACAGTGCTTTGTTTAAAATGCCACTAAGCACTCAATCCTAAACAGGAGTCAATGTGTGGTCAAATGTGTAGGCGTGCACTCAATGGACAAAGGTGGTGACACCTTTAGGATTATGTAATAGCAAGCAAATTATTAAAATATGACAAGACCACACTGTATGCGTGTGTGTGTGTGTGTGTGTAGGAACTGTCTGCTATAGGTTCTTCCAGTATGTACTCTGCGATCACGTGATGACAAAAAGGGTACACTTGAACTCTGTTCACCTCCCATTATCAGGCTGGTCTGTTTTGCCTTTAACCGGCACAGAAGTTTAGTAAACAGGTTCTGAACAGGTTTGGCAACTAGATTTCTATTTTTTCTTTATTTTTCTACTGGAAAACGGAAAGCCTTTGTTAGTCCATGACAACAGATGAAGTTTTCCATTTCCTTCATTGTCCTATAAAGGCCTTAGGCCTTCTTTACCTGGAAATGAACTTGATTTGTACAGGTCTTCTTCCTCATTTGTCTAGGGAAATGATCTCTGTGATTGAGAAAAGTATGGACATAAATGACTGATATCATGTTGCCAAATATATTTCCTTCTACAATACATACGGGCTCATTCCAGCACAGATAATCCAATAGTTTGCATTAGAAGGAAGTGAGGCAAGACCTAGGCTTTTACAGTTCTGCTTCCTCATTTGTAGTCCAGTGATAAGCATAGACATACCCAGTGTGTCGAGTGTGGTAATGATTGCATTGTTCAAATATGGAAGCATGGACATGAATTTAAAAGACTGGTATAATGATAATTGTTTATTTTGTTCCTGAGCATGGTTTGGTCTAGAGGGGTTACAGTAAGTCTGTAAGGTCACATACAAGACAAATGCAGTTTAAAGACTGTATTGATAAGAGCTTATCTGTTTCCCTCAAAGCTTGCATCATTAAAGGGGAGTTAAAGTTAAACATTACAGGAAGGCCGTAGGGCCGTGGCCACACAGTTACATGGATCAACCACAGAATGCTTACTCTGACATTAGACATAGAACTATACTCTCAGCCCACGATACAAATCATATCTCAGTGATGTTGTCATGATTGCAGGAAACATGTTCCCATGATAAAACTTAAGTGTTAAATGTTCAGTTAAATAAATTGTGAAATGTTTCTAATTGTATATCCCAAACCAGCCATTATTGTTTATAAACTAGCTTATAAACTATCAGGTTTTGCAGTTGAAAGTTTGAGCCTGTAGGTTTACCTAGATTAGTGCAGGTCTGGTACCTGTGACAAAAAATGACCCAATTTGTCATGTGTTCTCATATGCTTTTAAGGCTCAAAAATCTAGAAAAAGCAGAAAAGTAGAATGCAGGCCAGACAAGCAGAATGGAGGTAAAATATGTGACGTGATGAGAAAAGGATACTTGAGGCTATGAAGCTGTTTCCAAGAAATATAGAATAAACATTTGCTCTAAGTTAAAGTGTGTCACTAAGACATTGTTAGTCTGCTACACATGATGTTAAAACTCTGCTACATATGATGAATACATGTTAAACGGTGTTGTACAGGGTATAATTACAATCATATACAGTGTATTTATCAGGTTTTAACTTCCATAGTGAATATTAATTGGAACAAAAAAAAAATAGACATTATTAATATTTTCTGAAAACTCGTGTGTTAGTCATGCCCCCTGAAATATTATAGGGTGCCCTTGTCTTACACTACTTGTTCAAACTGCCATTTCTTTCTTCACAGTTCATTTTTTCTTCACTCTTTATCTGTTAATAGTGGGTATTATGAAACACTCCCACAGAAACGGTCCCACCTAGAAAAACGTCCAAGTCAAATAACCTAACACTTCCATTCATTGTTCCAACTGAAGAGAGAGTAAAAGGGAGAGAGATAGTTTTGTATGTGTGTAGGAGGTCAGGCTAGGCTTGGCGTGAGAGGGATCCATTTAGCTCTTGTTTAGATGTTTCATCATCCCCCCCGCTCCCCCTCCTGTAGCTGTAATCTGGGGCCTGGAAAGTGTGTCTGACTTGCATAGATTAATGAGACCTGGCCTAAAGCGCTCACAGCACTGATGTTTCTGCCAGTGAGCGTCTCTGGCTTGAATTGTGCCGGGAAGGCCCTGACATAACACAGAAGTCAGAGTAGGGTCAGGGCTGAAGGAGGCTGTATGTCTGGGTGCAGATACACACAGAAACACTGCTGATCTTTGGAGGCCTGCGCTTGGCTTTATGGGTTTACTCAGCTACACAGTTTGTTTAGGAAATGTTTCATTTGTAGAACTTTTGTTTATTTGTGTTGAAGAGCAATTGTCTGTTTTTCTAGCGGATTGCGTGAAACACATTTCTTCTGCTCTCACTATGTAGAGAAACATAAACTGTGGCTTATACACAACTGGCTAGTTGCGTACATCTTTTCATGAGTCATGAATCTTTTGATTTGTAACTAAGACATCTAACCTACGCAAACACAGCTACTTCCAAGTAATTCAGACAGAACAGCCACTTTTATGTGGTAGCTACTTCTGCTTTGTATAGTCCCCCTTCTTCCTGGTGGCAGGCCTTGTGATCAGCATTCAGAGGAAGTAGATTTTTTACAGACTTTAGCGGAGTCACATGCTCCTACATCTTTCTCTGACCTTCTAAACAGATTTTATACAATACAAGAGCAGATATGCAGTGTTTCCCCTCTGTAAATAAATGGAGTGAAAAGCTGGTGGGTGAGGATGGGAAGAGGAAGAGAAGACTTAACTGTTTACTTCTAGACATTCTTGATTTAATGGCTGTTAATAACTCTGGCTGTCAGCCATGGAGAGGTAAAAGGGAAAATTTCTGATGGCTTGTCTCACTCAAGCTCACTATGGATTGGACAATAAACATGTTTCTAGCATTTTTGATTCTGATTTATGATGTTTTACTGCAATTGTTATATAAAAAGAATTTGTATCTTTTATAAACTTATTTCTTGCTCATCTACATAGTTTTTCTCTTTGTGGAGTGTAAGGGAGTGAAGCCGAGCTGTCCTTCAATCTTTGGCTTGTTTCTGCTCATGTGACCTTTGTCATATATTAGTGTAATGATTAGTCTTTAGCAAGGGCAGTAATAGAAAGTCCAATAAAAGACGTATCTAATCAGCAGCCCTTTAAAATAACACTGTCTCTATTCGTTTTGTGTGCTGGGAGATTTGACATTTTCCTAAGCAGCATGCCCGGCCTGCTCTAAGCACAGAGGGACATCATCATTATTTCCACTGTTTTACCAAAGCTGTGTCAACAAGTTCTGATAACAAGGATATACCAAAGTCAAAATTGGCTCTCTGTACCAGCTCCTCTGTACCAGCTCTTTCAATGATCTGCTCTTACTGAACACACACAAACCATTCAGCTGGTAGTCCACCCTAAGATGCTGATTACCCCGGTTACTCATTCAACCAATATCAGTTAAGAAAGATCACATTGACACTTCTATGTTTTACATGTTACGTAATAAGTCAAACCTAATTGAATTCTGTTTTAGCTGACCCAGAGTCAAGGTAAAACATTCTCCATTTTCCTGACAGTGTTAGGGTTAGGGGTAGACCACTTTTCAGTAATTTGTTTGTGTGATTTTAAAGACCCAATGTCATGAAAACAACAAATTCCCTTACGTTTTTCAAATAAGAGCTTGATGTAGTACATTAGCATTGTTACATTTTCAAAATGTACCCTTCACTACACAGTCCTTATGCAAGCAGGAAGAACAGTTACCTAAATCCCATTTAAAGTCAATGTTCAAATAACAACATATTAACAGATATCCTGTAGAGGTTTAGCCCATTCATGCTATAAAGAGTGTTCCAACTCGACTGCTTTTTAAATTAGACAGCCAATCAGAACATAGGCCATTTGCCTGCGCCAGTCTTAAAGGCATAGTACCGGTAACAATAATAAATAAAGACAATTTCGTTTGGTACATGCAACTATGCACATTTTAACTGGTAAAGAAAAATGGGAAACACAGTGCCAGAAACTTTTTTGTGTGTTCACACATTATTTCCAGATCACTGTTTAGTGTGTGTGTGTGTGTGTGTGTGTGTGTGTGTATTAATCCACTGTGGGCGGGTCTCAGAGATGTGAGGAAAGAGAAGAAGACCATCTATTATTCATGCAGCCTCCTCTACATTACATTCATGATCACATTGTGAGTTGTGAGCTGAGATGGGGTGGGATGGGACGAGATGGGTGCCGTGTGCACTGCTGTGTAGCCGAACACAGCGGATCCCTCAGAGATTCATAGGGCGTGGTGGCAAGGTGCTGAAAGCTGCTATCTTTCTGTTTCTCTCTCTCTCTCTCTCTGTAGGATATGGATCTGATTGATATCCTGTGGAGGCAGGACATAGATCTGGGAGCAGGCAGGGAGGTGTTTGACTTCAGCTACAGGCAGAAGGAGGTGCAGCTGCAGCGACAGAGGGAGCTGGAGGAGGAGAAAAGGCAACAGAGAGTGAGAGAGCAGGAGAAAGCTCTGCTTGCCCAGCTGCAGCTTGATGAGGAGACTGGAGAGTTTGTGCCTCGACCTACTCCTGTCAACAACGCTCTGACGCACGCCAGCACTGCACCTGCAGAGATCACACAGGTACACACACACACATGCACACAAACTTGAATAACCTTCTGATGCTAACAGGGTACCTGTAGAGGTCCCATGCAATGTGTGTATATATATATATATATATATATATATATTCAAAACATATTGAATGTTATTGTATTTCATAATATAAATAGTTGGGGGCGGGGTTTACACACACAAGAAATATCAATTATATAATACCACCACCAATATTATAGACATAATTATATATATATTGTTATATATTGTTACTATATATTTAATCTATAAACAGCTAAAAAGCTAACATGCTTTCAGCAGAGATCTATACAGACACACGTAGACAAAAGGTATCAAACATCTGTGAGATCATACGTGTAAACAGATATGCTTCCACACATGCACGTACACACTCCATATACATTCTGTTCTAGGAAATGCCCCGCCCTCCTGCTAACCCAGTGGGGTGCAGATGCTGGGTTGCTGGGTTACTGGTGCTTTAGTGTAATTAGAACTCAGGTGGTTCAGATTTCCAAGTAGATGGCACACAGATTCAGAGAAACACCTTCCTATAATACTAAGTAAAGCACTCTACTGCAATATTCATTTAGGTGTGGTGTGATGTCCTACAAAGTTTCAGTACTGAATTATTTATTTGAAATGGATCTGGGATGAGTATCTGAAATGTCAGAGGTTGGAATATTCTTTCTTTTACGGGTGTGAAGTCACTGATCTGACATGGACGTGTCTGGTTTTGTGCGTGCAGAATGTGGCATTCACAGAAGAGGATGGAGACGCCATGTCATTTGATGAGTGCATGCAGCTACTGGCAGAGACATTCCCTCTAGTGGAGCCAGCAGAGGTAAAAACATGTTGATGTATTCAGGGTCATATAAGCTTAAACAAGTAGTAGTTCATTGTTAAAACACTATAAATGTTATCATTTATAAAAGAACACTTTAAAAGCTCAAGCCTTTTACCCCTTTTTGTTTTTGATAGAGTGCTGCCCCTTGTCTGGATCCCCCAATTCCTCCCTCTACAGACAACAGTCATCTAATGATGTCTGGAGAAATGCCCATGCTTACCCAGAATCCTCTGATGCCAGGCCCTATGGACCAGACCTGGATGGATCTGCAAGTATGGCTCAGGACACACACTTACCTTCATGGAATAATTCAACTGAACATTCACAACTGCTAGCAGAGGTTCAGCTCAGTGTTTTGGCTACAGAGAAAGAGAAAGAAAGCCATATAGACGCTTTCAGGTACATAACCTTGTAATCTGGTTCTCATCTCATGCGGTATAGAGAGGCCTCAACCTGCCTGTTGTCATAGGAACTGACCACATGACCCACCTTTATGGTCGCTCTGTGGTTTTGACTAGCTGCTGGGGGAATGTTTGCTGCACTTGTTTTTGTTTTGCTTCCTATTTTAGACCTAACCAGATCCCAACTAAATTAAAGGCAAATCTGTTCTTTTCCTTTCACATTTGTTGTTGTTCTACTTTGTGATGTACTCTGATCTGTTGTGTTTTCATTTTTTGTTTTAGCACTGCATGAACATCCAGGAGATGTTGGACATAACAGGATATGCAAACACAGCCCCAGCGCCCAATGTACAGGAGTCAAGCTACAACCAGTATCTGCCTGAGCTAGGAGATATCCCCACCAACACTGCCGAAATGTGCCCTCCAGAGTACATCAACACCTACGACAATGCTTTTAACAGTGTGGTGCCTCCCAGTCTTAATCAGATGAACCTGAAAGCTGCAGATATAAATGAAGGCTTTGCAGCAGATGAATTCTCTGACATATTCTACCCTGACCTAGACGCTAAAGTGAATAGTGCAGCTCTCCCATGTGACGGGGCAAACACAGTCGACCAGCTGGATGAACTATCCAGTGACCCCCTTCTGAAACCTATGGACCTGCACAGCCTCTCTCCTGGAGACTTTAACACAGGAAAAACCGAAGCCATGCCAGAATTTCCAGATTCAGACTCTGGTTTGTCCCTGGATTCCAGTCCCAAAATGAGCTCTCCCGAAAAATCCCTGAATGAAGATGGCTCCTTTGGTTTTAGCGACTCAGATATGGATGACACAGAGGGTGGTCCTGGGAGTGCAGAATCAGATTATGTTGAGATGTTTCCTCTGCTGTTCCAAAGTGATGGTCCTCAACAGTCCCTCGAAGAGAAATCACCCCTCAGCCAGTCACAAGAGGAT
The DNA here is from genome assembly GCA_024036415.1 of Prochilodus magdalenae. Lineage (NCBI taxonomy): Eukaryota > Metazoa > Chordata > Actinopteri > Characiformes > Prochilodontidae > Prochilodus > Prochilodus magdalenae. The sequence goes on from JAMWET010002891.1 coordinate 21,315, forward strand.
GCGATCAAACAGCCAAGGACAGAGCTAGCAGAGGCCAGTGGCTTCTCCAAACCGCCATTCACCAAAGACAAGCAGAAGAAGCGCTCAGAGGCACGGCTCTCACGTGATGAACAGAGAGCGAAGACCTTGCAGATTCCCTTCACCGTGGACATGATCATCAACCTGCCTGTGGACGACTTCAACGAGTTGTTGTCCAAGCACCAGCTCAATGAGGCCCAGCTGGCACTGGTCCGAGACATCCGCCGCCGTGGCAAGAACAAGGTGGCAGCGCAGAACTGCCGCAAGAGGAAGATGGAGAACATCATGGGCCTAGAGTACGAGCTGGACTCTCTGAAGGAGGAGAAGGAGCGACTGATGAAGGAGAAGAGTGAGAACAGCAGCAGTCTGAGGGAAATGAAGCAGCAGCTAAACTCCCTGTACATGGAGGTGTTCAGCATGCTAAAGGATGAGCAGGGAAAGCCCTACTCCCCCAGCGACTACTCCCTACAGCAGACGTCTGACGGTAGCGTCTTCCTCGTTCCCCGCATCAAAAAGACTCTCATCAAGAGCAACTAGCACTTTTTTCTGCTTCCTTCTTCTTCTTGGTACTGCATATTCTCTAGCTAAGTACTATGCAAAACAAGAAAAAAAAACTTTATAGGTATTTTGGCGTAAGCTTTAGCAGTAAAGATGGCAGAACTATTATATAGTTTTTGCTTATTCTACTTTCTTAATATTCTTAATATCTGTTATTTTGTACTTCTTTATATTTTATCTGAGATTGTTTTATCTTTATGGTTTGTAAATACATTTATACTTTATTTGCTATTGAAATATCGATGTACTGTATATATATATATATATATATATCATGTTTTAGGATGCTATCAATTTTGTTGCAATCACTGGCACTCAAGTATGTTTTTATATCTTAATTTACTATTCTATTGCAATTTTGTCTCTTTACTTCATGCTTTATAAAAAATAAAATGTTCATTTAATCAGGTGAGTCCTGTCATTGCAGAAACACAACGCACATTGACAGTTTGAATATTCTTACGTTACAAAGACAAAAGACGTCATAGCCTGAGATTATATGCACAATGTGCTTGAAACAAACATTCTGGTTTATGTTGTACTCTTGACACCACGTAGCACAAAAAACTATTATTGTCCTGAAAAGGGGTGTTTGTGTAAAATGTGTACCACACATACAGGGCATCTGCTCTTAAACCTGAAGCCTAAACCACATAAGGTTATGCAACAGAGCTCTATTGTTTGACCGTTGCCCATGTGAAACCTGCATGATGGCTCCACTAAGCCCTGCTGGACAAACACAGAAGAAAAGCAGAGCTCTGCACATTGTAGTGTTTGCACTGCCAGGCACTTTCACCCTGAAATGGTATCTTTGAAAACCAAGCCCCTTCCACACCAGCCCTTCAGAAGCCATTAGCCTGACTGAACAAACAGGACAGGCAGGTTCAAAGAAGCACTACGTACGTGACTATCTGCTCTGTATCTAACGCAAAGAACAGCAGGTCTGTTCTAGGTAGCTCCACCCCTGTTCTATTGTTATACTGACAAATTACACTTTCATTAATTACAACTTGTGACATCATCATCAGGTGCTTGGTCCAACCCTTATGACCTTACCTGCTTCAACCTGTTCTGTCATGTTTGAACACAGCTATAATAATTCAGTTACATTGTGTAACCAAATCCAAAGGGTTTCGATAAAATTTAAGTCATTGCTGTGGTGTGAGCTGAACAAGCCCCATAGGTGAGCATTAGGTGAAAAAAAAGTGTTGGAAGTATAACAAAAGATGAGCTTTGCCTGCAAGTGGCTTGGAAAACCATAAACCATAAATTACAGGGAAATTGTAGGATTAAAAATCAACTTTATTGAAAAATAAAAATGAGTGTCATGGTAGACACATACATTCACACAAAGCTAAAAATCTAAAAAGTCTGAGTAAAAAAAAAGATGAACATGAAAGGTAATGTGTACTAAGCCAGTATAACTTATTTATATTAACCCTGAGTAAATATGCACATAAATATCCTCCCATATCCAAAAAATAAGAAATAACTATGCAGTTTATGCTCTGTCTGGTCAATTCTGATCTCCAGGATGACATCAGTCAAGAAGCACAACCAAAAAGGTTAATAAATGTACTTAGAGTATAAATAACCTTTTAAAGAATTCACAGTAATGAATGAAGGCATACTAGTGAAACAGTCACAGTTAGTCACAGTCTAAAATTAAGTTCCCTATTCTGGACTATGTCACACTGTTTTAACTTACCGCATTTCCCTTCACCACAATTTAAAGGGGAATTCCTCTGATTTTTTTTTTTTTATTATTTAATTGGCGATACATAAACTATTTCAGTTTATGACAGTCCACAGTGTTCAGATATGCTATGGTTCCTTATAGAAACTTTTTGTTAGTGGTGGTCATAGGAATCAGGGAATGTGATCTCTACAGTACAAATATAAATATTGACATTTTATTTACTATCCCAAATGACCGATGAACCAATACATATCTTTATAATACAAGTCTTTATAAAATGCTTCAAATAGTAATAGAGTATCCTGCATTGTTTGGGCCAAGACCTTTTAACACAAATCAATCATTAAACAGCATCTTCAGCATCTAGAAACATTTAGTAAACATTTAAACTTTATGTGAGGGAGCTTGGAGAGGCATACTTTAGATGTCTGGTTGGCTCACCAGCACTGTGAACAATTCTGACATAAGTTTCTCTGTAACAGCATTTCACACTAAGCCACTCTGAATGAATCAATGTTTTGATCATTCAAGTATGCAGATGTTTACAAATGTAATACAAAAAAATACAACATAGAATGTAACTGATAAATACCGAAGTTCATCTTAAAAAATATGAACACGAATTTTATGTATATTATCTTCTTACACTGAACAATGAGTTACTTTAATAATGATTATATCCATGTATGACGAGGGCTTTGCAGTTTTCCAATGAATCCCTATGAATGCTTTCTGAGGTTGTTGGTTCATGGATTTGGCTGAATTACTGACTAAATGTACTAAGTACTTTTGGTTAGATGACAATGTAAAATACTATAGCTACATAATATTTTTTACCACTATTAATAGAAGTTCTGTAGAAGTCTTTATCACCTCCTGATGTCTAATACTCTGCAAACCTTGTGCAATGCATCAAATAGTCAAGAGTTGCTGTTTCTGCATCCATGGATGACACAACCCACCAATGGCATACATTTAGCTTAAACTCATAAAGTCAATTAAATTCGTCCTAAAATCTGTTTCTCGCAATAATCTAGTAAACAATATACTCCTTAAATTTTTTGGGTTTTAGTGGTTTTCTTGAGTTTGTATCAAACTCTGTCTGTGGTTATGGGAGGATACGTTATAATTGTTCACACAATTTAAAAAATTATTCTTACCCATCCAGAACTTTCGTTGAAAACGTGTCTTACAAGATTTTCTGACCAGCCGCTTCATTTTCAATCTGTAAATTAAGCAGAATGGTTACTCTTACCTGATCCTAGAAATGTCTTCTTCTTCTTCTTCTTTTGTCTCCTATTTACCTTTGTCTCAAACCCTCATACTTCTCCCCTTCCTCTACTGGCTAGCATTGGCTGTCATAACTCTGGGATCCATGAACTTGCTAATCTTTCTTCACTAGCAGAAACTGCTCCTGGAAAATTAGGCTACTCCTGAAAAACAGACAGTGGCTTTCTCGAGGAACACCTGATGGCTTCCCACAGACATGGCTCTTGATGCCTTGGTTTTTGTTTGTTTGCTGAGACAACTTTCTGCCTGGTCCAGTTAAGGCTCTGACATCAACTGAAACCTACAGTCTGCCTACATATTCAAGACCCCTTTGCTCAAAATGTTGGGACGTTCTGAATTTATTGGCTACACTTTCAAGAGGAAACATACAACAAACACTCAAAACATCTGCACTTTCTTCCAGACTCAATAACGCACTAAACTTCAATTTGGGAATTTTTCTACACAACTTTATTTAATCTGGTTTGTTTTTTTTCACTTTCCAAAATAGTGTAACAATCTAGACTTCTATTTATACAAGTGGATCTGGTACATGCCCTCAAATCTGACAAATCTACACTGCTTATTACTTTGTTTCATACACAAGACAGCACATACACACCAACAACAGAAATTACACTTGACACTATAAACAAAACTGCCTTAAAATCAAAAATAATTACGGAAACAAAAAAAATACCATACCATACCATAGCTTGCCATTTTGTTTCTTATTTAATAACCAAATACCTACATAATCTAAAAGCCACAAATCTAGTAGCCTATAAAGAAAATCATTGAGACCATATCATTTAAAAGCTGACTACAATGACTGTGACACTTGATAATTCACTCTGAAAAGAAAAAAAGCAAGTTTTCTGAAATACACAAAGAAAGAAAAGAAAAGGGAGTAAAATCTAGCAAAGGAATGTACATACACTAACACATACTAGACCATGAGCACCTGGCTACACTCTTGCTTAATGTAGCTAGTGTGCACAGTCCTTCTTTGAGTTGCCATTTTAAGTGCTCTGACTAGCAGGTTCTGGCTTTCTCACAGTAACCTGCTGCTTGCCTGACCTCCCCTCTCATCTCATCTCCTGCTAACTGTCCACCTGAAGCCTGTTGAATAGATACAGGATAAAAAAAAATAGTTACACTAGGTCAGCAAAAATCTAAGGCTGATTAATCAGTGTGTTCAACTGAACTTACCACAAACATACGAACATTAATACCGCCTTGAGCCATAACCACCACCACCACCGCCACCTGAACCATAACCACCTAGAAACAAACAAATAAAACAAACAAACATACTACATTATGTGCCTGTCCTCCTCAGGCTAATGCCACAGCCTATGTAACACATTACATATACAGACAGTATGACAATCTTAAAGTATAATAATCTTAAAGGAGTGTTTTACCTCCATATGGTCCACCTGAGTTCCTCCCTCCAAAGTTATTGCCTTTCATGGGACCATAGTTGGATTGCTGTCCTCCATAATTTCCAAAGTCATTGTAGTTTCCTCCTCCACCTCCACCTCCTCCACCACCACCGAAATTCCCTTAAATTAATAGCAAACAATAACAAGATCAATTAATTTACGCTGGTAGCTAACAGCCAGTGTGCTTATTTTTATTTCAAGAATAAATACCTATACAATGGCTCTATATTAAAAGGACTGTTAATTAAAAATAAAGCATAAATGTACCTTTCTAGTAGACTATGCTGGAGAAAAATCTTTGCTGTGTGCATAATTAATGTTCATTAAAAAACTTATAAAACCTATCTGGCTCCAATGAATTACTTTAAATGGTATCTAGCATTTTAAAGGCAATTACCACCAAAATTGCGTCCATCGTTGTAATTATCATATCCTCCAAAACCTCCTCCTCCTCCTCCTTGGTGACCATAGCCAGGGCCCCCACCGAATCCTCCACGTCCACCCCCATAACCAGGGCCACCGCCATAGTTACCACCTAAAGACATATACAGAGAGTACTTGGTTAAGAAGTCCTTTAGAAGTCCTTCTCAAATCAAAAAAGTTGATCTGTACCGAGTGTAAAGAGCAGTAATTAATATCTGGTAGTTTAATATTTCCTTGTGGAAATCTGAATTATTTTACCATCTCCACCAAATCCATTATAGCCATCTCCTCCATACCCTCCTCGGCCTCCTCCATAACCTCCTGGACAAAACAACGTACTGTATCGAGTTTCTGCCACATAAATCCATGTAAACAGATGGCTATAGAAATGAATATTATTTTACTTTCCTACCTCTACCAAAATTTCCTCCTCCAAAGTTGCCTCCTCTGCCCATGAAATTACCTCCTCCACCACCTCGATCTAAAATGAAAATGAAAAAAGATCCTGAAAACTAATCAAATATTTTTTTTGTTTTCCTACTGATTTGTTTGTTCACAAACTGCAATCAACAGAAGAATCCATAATGGGTATTTATTGTAGTTTTATACTGGACAAATAAAAACTAATATAAACGTGTACACAGAGTTTGTGTAACAACATTGTACTTACATCTCTGGTTTGAAGCCGCCTGCATTTCCTGTTTGGGTAGTGCTTTCCTGACCTCACAGTTGTGGGAGTTTATGGTGTGGTATTTCTGGGCTAGAAAGAAACACAAATGGGAATTTTTAGTACGTAATTAAGCAGAACAACGATGCCAACAAAAAGACAGGCATTTCGGAACAATTCTCTTACCAACTATTTTATCCACAGTGTCATGATCATCAAAAGTTACAAAACAGAACCCTCTTTTTTTCCCTGTAGGTCGCTCCTCCATAATGTCAATGCTCTCAATCTTCCCATACCGCTCAAAGTATTCACGTATGTGATACTCTTCAGTGTCCTCCTTAATCCCGCCCACAAAAATCTTTTTCACTGTCAAGTGGGCCCCTGGTTTATTTGAGTCCTAGATAACATAACAAACATTAAGTAAATATAATGTTCATTATATATTAATCGCATACTAACTCATCTTTATCTCATTCTGTTTGTGTTCTTGGAGGCTTATCTCTGTGAAGTGTACATGTTTGGCATACAGCATAACAAATTAAATTCATAAGTAATGTCCAGGAGTGTGAGAACCAAAGAATCATGATACCTCTCGGGAAACAGCCCGTTTAGGCTCAACAACACGACCATCGACTTTATGGGGCCGAGCCCCCATTGCCTCATCCACCTCAGATACGCATGAGTATGTTACAAAACCAAAACCTCGTGACCGCTTGTTCCCTGGGTCCCGCATCACCTGTGAACAAAATCATTTAGAAAAACAGTCATTGCAGTGCTGACATTATAGTATAGTGTGTAGATAACATTTAAATTACATTTAAATGTTGGTTAAATTACTGAACTTTAAAACAAAGCAGCCCCATATATCAAAAATAATCTAAAAATTTACCAAACAGTACAGCAGCTTTTACTAACCACACAGTCTGTGAGCTTGCCCCATTGTTCAAAGTGAGCACGCAGGCTGTCCTCTGTCGTTTCAAAGCTGAGGCCACCAATAAACAATTTTCTCAGCTGTTCCGGCTCTTTACTGTCATGGCCCTGTGGACATCAACAGAAAAAAATACACTGAAAAACATAACTATTAACATCAAAATGACCACTTGTTCCTCTGAACTGCAATAACAGGTCCTACTACTACCCTCAATAATTTCAGCACAGGACAGACGAATAACATTGTCTCTTAGGAGCCACAAACACATGTACATAGTAAAGCATTTATTCATAGTACATGATCATACATGTTTATAGTAAAGCATTAGTTGCCACAGAGTGGACTTAACGGTTCGCTGTTGGATCTTGCACAGATTTTTCACAATTACAGAAATTCAACATAATTCTACATAATTCAATGCAACAGAGGCATTTAACTGTTGTTTTTTTGAGCAGAGAAATTACAGTACAGTTCTTTACAGTGGTAGTGAAAAGAACCAGGAAGTCAAGACGATTTATGTACTACACCAGTTCACCTACATGTCTCTTTAAGTTGTTTTATGTAAGGTTGATGATGTTTTTGTTTGTTTTTTACATTTTCACAGTCAGTCTAAAAACATAAGTTTATGTTGGGGACTATTTTCTCTTAGAATACCCTTCATGTATCCCTCCACCATGAAATGATTAAATACATTCACTGGAATACATTTTATACAAGAACCCACAAAACGAATGTAAACCTGTGCCTCAGACATCAGGCAGTGTGTTCATAGCCACATCCTGTAAAAACCGTTCTGTGATGGAGCTTTTAAAAGCCCCTCGGACGTCTGGTTCCCTTCACTACCATTGTGGACAATTCCGACTCTGTAAGTTTATCTAAACCAGATCATTTCACAAACCACCCTCAATGATTTCTGCAGACAAGTTAACCCTCTTACTAAGCTGAGATTTTGACACATTGATGGAATCCCCCTTTAACGTTACAGTTAAGGATTTATATTTCATTCAGGGTAGGATAAAAACCTTTAGTATTATCTTAGATTAACACTAGCCATCAGGTTACACCACTAACGCTGCTCTTTAATGGGAACAGCTGGTTTAACACGGCGATTTGATCATTATCAGCTGCGGCGCCGTCTAGAATATTCCAAGCGGCTTCTCCCACAAACGCCATTTTAGAGCCCTTTTCCTCCCCACTCTCCTCCATATTGTTAGCCAACGCTTGCATGACACTTGCGACATATCGATGGAACATGTTATACTGAATAGGTAGTTTACATTTTCCTACATGCCTAACAAACGACCTTCCTGCTAAATATATTAGCTAAGATTGTCAGCTGGGCTGGCGGTCCACTGTACCCAGCGGTACAACATGCACATACTTCATCGTGATTTTAACACGGGTAAAAATAACAAGTTCCTATCGGATTCGTCTGTCGTTCTCAATAGCCGCTGACATTATTTAACCCAGGACAAAAGCAGAAAAATGTAAGATAATACGCGGCAAGCTGGATAGACGTGCACACCAAACCAGGGATGTGACAGGAAGCTAGGTGGCTAGCTAGGTGGCTAACGTTAGCTACCTGTCAACATGTTCAGCTGCTGCAGCAGCGCGAGCGGCAGTTTAACAAACACCAACTGCGCAACACAGAAAACCTCTGATAGTGTTTTTACACTCATGCAACCACAACACAGTAACAGAGATAGATAATAAACCGATATTACCTCCATGTCGCAGCGTCTGCGCCCCTCCTATTTTACACCAGTGGGAAAGTTGGCGCTGCTGGGCTGTAATATCAGAGATCATCACCACAAGGGGGTCGAACAGTCAGTCATCTATCACAGCTGCCTCAGTCAGTTACACATCCTCACCTTACTTCATCAGCCCACCTGAGGTTGAGAAAAAAGGCATATCTGCTTATCATGCCATTAATAATAAAATACATGTTAGTGTATCCTAACATATGTAGGTAAACGGACTGCTTTAAAAAACAGGGCCTAGATTCAGAACCTTGTATTTCACATACAAGGGATTTGCTCTGGTGAGTGCATTCATATATGACACATAACATATTTAACAGACCAGACAAGTACACAGACTGTTCATAAGTATTTACCGATGGACCAAATACAATAATAGAATAAAGGATTAGAATAATAAAGAGCCCTGAAAATACTCTCTGAAAGTGAGGGAATACATTCCTATGTAAACATATGCAGGTCTGCATAGACGTGTTATAAAACCATTATATGCAGGATATAACACAATTATAGGAAAATGTAAGAAGCTGTATGTACAGTTTTGCTAATAAGCCTTATGTTACAGAGGTGTTATTGTAACATAGGTGTGGAATAACTGTGTAGTCCGCTTAAGCGGTATACGGAGAGGCCTAATTATTCTGAACTGCATGCTGATGTCAAAAATAGGACTATGCCGATTTCCCCCCAGGTTTGTTTCTCTTATGATTATCAACTGAATGTTTATTTTAGAATGTTTATTAAAGATATGAAACAAGCATTTTGCTGCTGGGACAAAATCTTGTATCTAATACCTGTTTCCTGTTACATTATTTGTTTTTTTATTAATAATAAATGAAAAGCTATGGTCCAAATTTACTATAAATAATTTAGGTTACACTGACTTACATTAAAAAGAAAGTATATTTATTCCTTATTCTGCAAGTTAACATTTGGAGACCAGGTTTTGTTCCAACAGCAATGATTTCCTGATTATCAAGTCTATCTTAAGGCCCTTTTACCTAAAGCTGTGATCTATAACTGAAGTCACGTAGTCTACTATAGTCTACCTTAACTGTGGTTTCCTGTTTTTCCTGTACCTGGTCACGGTCTAATTATCAAGTACATCTTGAACTGAAGCAGGTGTGTTACAGCCGGTAAATACAAAACTGTGTCATGCACTTAGGCCCCCAAAGTTGGAAATTCTGCCCTAAAGGCAGAAGCAACTACATTCTTGCCATCCTTCACGTGATGTCTCCACCCCGTGATACTGTGCTGGTTTTTGCTCCTCTTTATAGTTACAACCTTGAGGTGAACCTTGGACTCAGTAACTAGCCGTATCTGTTGTTAACTGGCTGTGGTTAAAATTCATGTGTATCCTAGATTCTATATCATATTGGACCTTTTGATATTTAAGTATTTGAATGTTAAGCTACATATATTTAATTTTTCAAACTGAATGTAAAAGTTGGAAACTCTAGAAACCAGTGCTCCACCATAATGGAGTGCCTGCTGATTGGGCAACTTTGTGTTGATCATTACTCATATAATGACTTACTTAGCTGTAAAAACACAATAAAGAAATTTGAGCAAGCTTGAGCTTCCTTTGGACTGTACACAGCAGTTCCAAGCTAACTGGTTCTCAGATTTGCTGTATTGCTGATTGTAGTCAATGAACTGGATTACTGTACATTTATTGTCATTCATTATACATAATAAAGGATATGTGGATGATCTCTTCATCCAACTTTGAAATGTAACATATGGAAGCAAATGATGATGGTCTAACCTAAAACGTATTCCGAATCACAAGTCAAAATCCAAGTCAAAGAGCATGCATGCATTTCTATTATTAAATGCGAACTAATTGCAGCACTAATCTGCACTCTGTGATATTTGTTTGATGGACACCGACAAACAAATATCTTAGAAACCATTAAAAGCTAGAGTTAGTTCCTGATAGTCTCCAGTAGCTACTGATGGTATTTTGTGTTTATTCTGATGGGTTGACATTGCATTGTAAAGGATTACACTGGTGTTCTGGGAGTGATTCCAGATGCATTTGATCATTTCCTAATGGAGTCTACAGGTGTCTTACAGTCCTAATGGTTCTAATGGCCTTTTTTAACCAGCAGGGCTAGTTAAGTCATCTTGGAAAGAACACAGATTTTATGTAAACATATAGAGGGAGCACTGTTTTATTCCATTTGTCTGTTTTGTTTATAATTAGTGATTAAAAAAAAGTTATTTTTGCACTAACCTCAGATGGAGGCGTAACTCAAGAGCAGTTTAAGAGTCCAAGATTAAGTCTAAGGGATGTTAAGACTGAGACAAGACCAGACTAGACTGAATAACACTGCCACATACTACTGTAGTATGGTAATACAAGAATGAATGCACTGCTAAGGATGGTGTAGAAATTTAACATACTATTTAGCATTGTAGTATGTGAATTTGGACGCAACCAGAATTACAGTACTGGTGCTCATTAAGTTTCAGTGCACTGCGCCACCTGCTGGCTGCGATGAAATGAATATGCTTTATACCAAGTAAGTGAATAACAGTACAGCAGTAATAACAGTAAAGTATAGTATTATAAAATAAATATGCAAACTGTTAAAAAACATTTTGTATCCACTGTTGTAAAAGCTGCTTTGATAGTGATGCCCTTAAGCCAATATATACAGGATATCCACTAGTGAACCAGCGATTTATTTATTTATTGTATTTAAAGGTAATTGTATTTTTTGGGGGAAATACCTTTTAGCACAAAAGTTCTAAATCAAAGTATACAATAAGATACAAACTCTTTAATAATGTAGTGTTTATATCAGGACAAATGTGTCAAAAGAAGACATGGTGTATTGTGCTACTGTGCTTTTCCTTCCAAGTTTCTTCAAGCATTCATTCTGGTATGCTTCGCCATCGTTTGCGCTGCGGTTTAATAAGAAAAATAGTACACCAGCAGTCACCGGCCCTGCTCTCCTTTCAGATCATCAGTTTACTTCAGTGTGATTTAATCTACAGCTGAATTCTGCAGGAGGTTAGATCACACAGGGTTGGTCACTGCTGTTGTGTACAGTGATTGACACAGATAAATGTGTTTTTTGTCCTGCAGATGGCGCCATAGCTCTGAGTGTGCAATTGTTGTTTCACGCATTTTTTTAGACACCAGGGATTTTTTTTAATGCATCCGTTAATAAAAAAATCAAATATTTTAATAGAGCTGAGTTAATAATGCTATTAATGAGAATAGGCTTGAATGGTTCAGGAAGTTAGGTGAAAATACACAGAAGCGTAAATCATATGGAAGTTTGTACTGCAGCCAGATGTTCTCACAATGCCCACTGAACTATGTGTTTTGTTTATAAATGCAGGAAAGCTTAGTTTTCCTAAATTACATTTCGTCAGGAATAATATTATTGTCCCAATTCCATTAATTTGTTAGAAGACATTCACACATTCTCAGAGAAAGTAACACACTTCCCTGCTGGGAAAATATTAGAACCATTAGGATCAAAACATTGGATTTCTAAAGGAAATTGTTTTAAATATACCATTAGATACCTTTAATTTTCTGTAGGACACCTCTCTATCCCATTAGGAAACCATCAAATGTATCTCGATTCAGTCCCAAAACATCTGTCAAACCATTATGGTCCTTTACACTGTGATATTAACCTACTGGGACAACACAAATACCATTAGCAGCTACTGGGCAACACCAACGTGATTCATTTTACTTCTATGTGAGATATTTTTCACAGTAAATCTCTCTCTCTCTCTCTGTCTCTCTCTCTCTTTGTCTGTACAGCATATTTATATAATGGGTTTAATAGATTAAATGATGCGCTGTATACTCCAGCCGTGTAGGTTCCAGCACATTTACTCCTTAATTAAACATACAGCCTCTTGGCTCAGGTTACTCTATGCTGTTTTCAAAGCTACCGCTACAGTTCCACATCGACTAGTTGTTGCTTCCTTCATCTTCTGATTTAAGATGATCATGATCAGAGCTTTGTTAGTTCACAATTTGTTCCTTGTTGCCGAGAGAGTTTCTGAGTTTCTCAGTGAGGAAAGAGACTGGTAGGGGATGAGTAAGCCAAACATTTGTAATTAATTGTATAGTGAATATCACTTACATCACTCTCCTTAATCCTTTACATGAACGTATTACCGTGGGGGTTTGGGTCAAGGCTCTCTGGCTAGTGTTTGAGCGCTAATTTGAGGTGTTGTAAATACACTGTTGGGGCAGATACAAATCTGTTGAGACACTTAACTACCATCTTCATGGTATATTTTTTTTATAATATTTAGTGCAGATTCAAGAAACTCAAAACTAAGGATGACTTGAGGGATTAATGTATGATAGCTTAGCATAAGGATGTGTTTAAAACCAGACCAGGAAATGGCATGCAAAGAATTCAGCTGATGCCTACTGCTCATCTTCCACTTTAAAAAATGTGGGCCTTAAAAGCTTGTATTGCATGATTTGCTCTGGGACTCTGTACACTATCAACTGTTTTTAAATGTCTTTAGATTTGATTTAATTAGATTTAATTAGATTCAGCTTTACTGTCATTGTGTAGAGTACCGGTACAGAGCCAATGAAATGCAGTTAGCAAAATCTACTATTATTTACATATAAAGTGCAGAAAAAGAAAACATATCAAGCGATGCAAAACCATGGACAGTGAAGTTGTAGAAAAATACAGGTGTTAGTATAAATATATATACAGAGTGGGGTGGGGGGGCTGTTATATCGCAAAAAAGTCTTTTTTGCATTTTATGCAAGACTATGAAAAAAAACCCAAGAATTTTGCCTATTAAATTGTATGATGAGTCATTTCTAATATGACTAGATATATGAACTAACAAGGTAAGGAAGGTCATTTTTAATCTCAGCTTGGCTTTAAGGATTTAGGAGCACTTAATTAGCTAAAAGATTTCTGTGATGAACAGGTAATTTGAAATGCAATATTAATGTAATTAGGTCGTTACTCCACTCTGAAGTTGATGCTACTTCTGCTTTTCTTGATAGAAAAGAAATGTTTTCTTTTTACCTGACCCTTGCAGGCCTTGTTGTGACGTTGATCCATTGAGCTTTTTCAGTCCTCCCCACTCACAGAGCAGTGGTGATGCCTTTATCTGTGTGTCATTTATTGAGTGAGTGTGTGTTCAGAGGGCAGTGTGTGTTAAGGACAGTGTGCCCGTGTGGGTGTGTGTAGTATGAGGGTATATTCTGTAGTTGCAGCATGATTGATCTGTTGAATGGTTCTGCTCACTGCAGCCCACACGGCCAGAGCTGCTACTCGCTCTTCGTCACACCCCCTTACGCTCAATGTTCAGAGGTGACAGTGGCCTGACACCCAGATATTTCATAGCCCACTCATTCTCACACACGCACACACATTATTACCAGCGTCTACCACTGCACACATAGTTTAACAGAGGTTTTTTTTGTAGTGACAAAGGTGCTGAGCAGTTGTGCACCTTTTGCGATTGTTTATTTTTGAAATACCTAAAAAGGTGCTAAAGCTTTACAGAAGAACTGGACGTAGATATGTTTCACACCAGCCTGCTTCTAACAATTTGGTGCCATTTCCAAATGACAGTATTTTGTATAGGTTCTAGGTATATTACAGCTGAAGCTCCCGACTGTGAAATACAAATGCTTCCAATTTCATGTTTAGTGTTGATTATAAAAGAAACATATTTCCTGTTTATTATATAAATGCTTATCAACAGGCAGCTTTGGCTTCAGACGCAGAACAGTACAGTGCAGTGCAAAAGTCTTGTTTAAACATATAACCTTAGGTGTTCTGCTGGTAAAAGTTTTTCAATGTTCTGATTAGAAGAATACTGATTGATGTTTAGTGGATTTGTTTTTTAAAGCACCTGTATAATGAAATGAAATGAAAAATATAATATAAAAAATATTAATATAAGAAATATAGTATAATAATATCATTTAATAGTAAGAAGAGAAATACTTTGTGGACACGTTTCAAAAAACTGTAAATTACACAATCCAGTTTTCTGTGTAATCTGAGCTCAGCAGCTGTGTTTTACCCTGTGTGAAGAGGAAGGGAGAATTACATTACAAACATTATTTTATGATGTCACTAAAACTAAAGTTTATAAATAAACCTGCATATTTAGTCTTCAGCAGTTTAGACCAGCCCAATCATGTTGAAGTTATAAAGAGTGTTTCAGTCTTGATAGACAAAGTATAGAGCAGCCGATCCAATCAGAAATAGTTTACATATGTCTGTCTTAAAGGCACAGCAACAACAACATCCTCTTTCATTCCAAGAGATGAAGAGAAGTTGGAAAATCGTGTTGTAAAAAAAAATTACAACAAAAATGTAGAACATAGATTGTTTAATTTAATTAAAAATACCGATAATAATAATAATAATAATAATAATAATAATAATGATCATTGTAAATACTGGGCTTTTTCAATGACACGTTTGCATTATATATGTACTGGATTATATTTGTTTATAAAATGCTTTGTTTATATTATTTTATATTTTTCATTGTTTGCAGTACTTTTAGTTCATTTTTTTGTTATTTGAACATATGGCTTTACAGATATTTTCTTAGATGCCTTGCACAGTACTGCAAGTGATCACCTGAGCTTGACAATTACACAGACTTATTAAAAGCAAAAGGTCTTTCATGTTGGACACTAACATAGAGCTATAGCTCAATCTTTTTGTTGTTTTAGCATATTGTTATAGACTCCAAACAAAATGTTAAATGTGTCAAACAGATGTACTCTCTCAGCTTCTTTTGACAATGACTGCATTGTACAACATTTTATTCATTTGCAAAGGTTTAATGCAATTTAATCATGTAAATTTAGCAGTTCTTTCAGGGCCGTGAGTATGCAGTGATGCACTCTCCTGAGGAAAATTATAAAGGGGATATATGGATTTCCTGGTAATCTGTAAGTTCAGGGTCCCACATGCAACACACTTTGGCCACTGACTGACTAGATTACATCATATACTGCGCCTATGTGTTATGTGTGTTCTAATTATGTCATTGATCTTCCCAGCCTGAACTACTGAACTGGCAGATCCTAGCCTCCCACATCGGTATTTCACTTGACTGACTTCAGATTTTTTGTTTTTAGTCTAGAACTGATGCCCTCTGTTTGTATATGTGTGCATAGTATAGGCCAGTTTGGCCCTAAATGGTCTAAAACTGATATGCAGCTTTTACAGTGACCAATATGTAATTTTCAATGTCCATATATCAGTACAGAATAAATAAATTCACTGCATCTTGGTGTTTAACCCATATTTACTTTGGGATTAAAGAGATGAGAATTATAATTAGGCAACAAAGTTTTACCTTACTAAACATCCACCATGTACAGTTTGGTTACTTTTTACAGATCTGTAATTCAATACCAACTGTCTAACACATTGCACTTCAAAACTGGGTACTTTCCTTCAGGTAAGGTATAGTGAAGGTGCAGGACTTTAAAAGCAGATCTGAAAATGAATCTGTCTATATCATACCCTTGATTTACCCATTCTTTTGCATATGGAATGTATCTGTATGCCACAGTTTTGGCAGATAAATGTAGGAACTAACCCACTGCTCAAATCGTGGTCAGACTGTCATCTGGACTTAAAGAAAGCACTTAAGACAATAACTAATCCTAGTTTTATACCTCCTTCAGAAACCCAAATGATTTTTCACTGTCTGTGTGTTAGCCGCCCTGTCAGCAGACTCTTTATAAATCTTAGTGAGAAGAAGTAGCGCCTATGTACAAACGACACAGTTGTGGTGGTATTTTAGTAAATTATACGCTTGCTGTGGAATATTTGGCTATGCTCTGGTTCTACTGTAGAGGTCATACACAGTCAGTTGCAAATTAGGGTGCTTTAGTGTGCTCCTCAAGCCACATTTATATTTGCATACCAATTTGTGCATTTTCGTTGATTTGGCACTTTGTAAGGCAAGTGGGAAGAGTTAAAAAGAGAGAAAAGCTCAAAACTCTTCTTACTTGCTTTCAGTGGTTGGTGGTGACTAGTGGTGCATGTAGTTAAGTAGATATTGATGGATTTGTAATCTTCAATTAAAATATATTTTTATATTAAATTCCAGTGTATTTTGTTAATGAGAGTGTCTGACTTGGAGCTTCACAGTTTTCTTTTAGACCAAAAGAAATAATAAATAATTTGCACTGTTGTTTTATATGATATTTAGTGTACTTCTGTACTCAAGCTTTTTTTTCCTGCTCCTGTCTATATTTTACCCAAGCATTAATACCTGTACTTGAGAATGGGTTACTATATTCGCCTCTGCTTGCTTGTGTATATGACCAGTAGATGGCGCAGTGAGGCAGCATAGTGTCTCTGAACATGGGAACAGTTCTCACGATGAAATAACGATACAAGCTTTTGTAGGGGGCGTCGGACCGAGGCTAACGTTGGACTTGACTAACCAGGGCTCGGTTGGGGTGAAATGTTCAAAAGCCTCTGAATTGAAAGGAGTTTTTTTCCTTTAAATTAAATTAAATAAAATATTTTCTGTTATAATCACAATAAACAATGTCTTTCTTATTCAGCTCTTCTGCTTATCTGCCGTATTCCTACCCCGACGCCCCCCGCCTCAAAAGCAAAAGTGGTTTAACCCCCGCTCGTAAACCCATTGCAAACATGGCGGCCGAGGGAGCTATAAGCGGCGTTTGACAGTTCTGAACCCAGAATCGGGATTTCAGAAGTGCAAGCAGCGCAGAGAGCGAGGAGGAAGAGCTAAACAGGCCAGACTAGCAAGATCCTTTCAGAAAGCAGCTGCCGAACAGTGTATATGATATGAAATTAGCTACTTAGCGATTAGCCAGTAAACACCCTGATAAAGCAGCAAATAAGGGGTTTATTAATAGTTAAAGCAATAGACAGTGTTTCTGTGATTTGAATCCAGCAAAGGTCAGCTGGAAAACACTCTTAGTGCGGGGAGAGAGAGAGAAAGAAAACGCAGCATCTCCTAATGTACCGATGTAGCTGCAGACATCAGAGGAAGGTGAGCTTAGCATAGTCTTCCAACTTCCAATCAAATATTGACAGGGCTGTTTGTCAGTAAATATATTTAAACAAAACTAAATAACAGGTTAAATTGTTTTGAGACTATCTATGATTCAGACTGCCAGCCCAAACCCGACTTTGCCATATCCAGATTGATTTTTGATAGTCTAAACAGGAAAAAGTAAAATGTGATTTTTGCCTTTCGGATCTACACCACTTCTACACCACACAAATTCGATTCCCACCGGATTTTTACAGATGCGCCTCAGTCTGGACGCTCAAATCCGATTTCTATGCGTCTTTACGTCACTCGCAATGTGACAAACAATGACGCTATCAAATGCAAAGCGACGGAAATGCTGAGATTGACATGATTATAGGCAACTATATCGTTAACACCATGCAGATATGTTGGAAATCTCTGGACACAAAAACCTGAACTGATTGATTCCATCTGATTGATCCGGACAGTTGACTCAAAAGATGTGATTTGAGAGATCTGATGTGCAGGCAAACACACTTTTGTATCAATTGACAGACCCTCTACAGGACTGTGGCCTTTGGTTAGTTCTCTGGAACATCTTTAATTTAGAAAATACACTCCAAATGCCTAGATGGCCTGATACATGGTTATATGCAGCATTGGCTCACATGAGCTGCTGTTTACATTGTGTGAAAATATAATAATGAATGAACCAAACCAGTCTTTTTTATACTTGGACAAAAAAACAGTGACAGTGGCTCTGCAGTTCCAATCCTTGTCAGAGCAGTCTCGGCCTGTACGCTGCAGTTTTGAAAGCGTCCTCTAGATGGCGCTCTTATCCACAGATCGCTTGAATCATTTCCTTTTGCAATGGGAAACGACGTCGGCCATTTAATGTTGATAAAACCATAAATCCTCAACTGCCAACCTATTCATTTCTATTATCGTTATTACTGGCAAACCGAATTCATCTCTGTTTATCATAGCCACAAAATAACTGCAGCATCTTATGAGACTGGGGTCGTTTTTTCATCAATCCAAATCAAAACAGAGGCCCGTCTGCTCAGCCTGCGCTGCTAAAACCACTTACGGCCGCCCTGGCGTGTAGTTCAGTCCGTCGGTATATTGGTATGTAGGTATTCGGCGTTTTCGATGCTTCTCTGTGGGATGGAGATGGTCTGTTTTAACCTTGGAGCTCACCCCCGCAGCCCTCATTAGCATGCCGACTGATCAGCATTAAGGCAGCAGTAAACAGGGCTGTGCGCAGAGCTCCAGCTCCAGGGGTTCTCTCTCACACACTCCCCCTCTACAGCGGCTACCCCGCTGACCTTGCACTGGGAAAACACTTCAGCCACACGGACATACGCAAGTGGAAACGCGGAGGAAACGGAGAACCGCAGGCGGGGAACAGACGGTTCGTCCAGGCGCCGTTTCTACGGGCCGTTCGCATGCGAGCACAAAGCGCAGCAGCAGCAGCGCGAGCCGCCGGCTCTCCCAGGAATTCGGGGGACATGAAGAGTCCCGCACATCTGTTTCCTCGGCCGGCACACGGAGGAAACCGGAGGGAAATTACACCGAATAAAAATAGAATCAACGGTGTTGTTCAAACCCCAGCCGCGAGCCTTTTGGGTGGACTTCACTCATTTTTCAACTCACCTTTGCACTGATGACAAATGAGCAGTGATGCAGGAGCCACGATTTCTCTAATAAATATAATATCCATCATAAACTTTAACTGTGGTTATAAGGGCCCTGTTACTCTGTTTTTAATGATTTATGAGGGAACGCGCGCACACGCCCGCGCAAACGAGGCAGTCGTGTTATCCAGTGCAAACAGTGCCTATAACTAATGAATTAACATCACATTTCCCTGTGACGCTGATAAAATGAGAGCTGTGTATTGAAATATGGTTTACCCTGTCTGGCCAAATTGCCGGTATTAAATCAGACTTTTGAATGGCTTTGAATGCGTATGGAAACTCACATAGCACATTTTCTGTCTTCCAGAGACTCGTAAACATCTCGGCATGGTGCTCCTCCAAGGCCAAGCACCACAGAGATGTGCTCCTGTCAAATGCTGCTGCTGTTGTCCAAGTCACTGCATGTCAGCCCAGGGGAACAGACAGATCTCTGGCTGGACATCAGACCGCCTGCCAGGCGCTGGACAGCCTACGCGCTCCCTGTCTTATTTCTCAGCAAGCAAAATGGGCTTTTTAGGTTGCCATGTCTGAGAAACCTATTAGTGCATTTACATGCTAGCGTGCTAGCTACTGTAAGCGATTTTCCATCCACACAGACTCTAAATGAATCACTTGGCCCATTATCATGAGCTTTTATGAGTGTTCGAGCTGTCTGATAGAGAACATCATAAGCAAATTCAATAAACTCAAACAGCTTTAAGGTAAACGCATGGAAAAGCACATCACTGCGCTATTATTCCTCTACAGTCAGCACCTAATATCCTTTATCAGGTAATAAAGTGTGCACAGACATGCTTCCTAAAAAGCCTTAACTTCTAATGAGAATTCAGCCTCAGATGTACAGCACTAGGTTTTCCCAACAGCTGCTGAGGAGAATGAAATAGCTCTGACTCTGTTAAAGTGGAATTGTATGCAGTCCATATTGGTAGCTGTCGCTCCACCATTAGAATGAATGGAAGTGAACTGCAGGCACCTGCTGAATTCAACCAGTAAAAAGCAGTAACAGTCTTCAACATTATAAAAGAGCAAAGTAATTAGCCGACACTTGTTTGGCCTGATATGGAATCTGCTATCGGAAATTACATATGGACTGTTTCGTTGTACTGTCACTAAAGATGCCTTGAGTGTGTTTGTACTATTTCTCCACATCAGGTATCATGTGTCTCCTCACTTCCCCAGGGTCAGCTATTACTGGATCTCAATGTGGAAACTCAAATAGATGGTAAATATAAACTACTACACACATAAAAATGTATTTAAAATGCTGCTTTAGCCATAGCAAGTAACTGTCTTTTCTTTTTGGTAAAGGAGACTTTGGAGTGTCTAGTCCATAAACCGGAGATGGTGAAACCAGCCTGGCATGAGGAAAATGTTATTGCAGTATTGATGTGTGTGTGTGAAGGGGGGGCATCAATACTGTGCAATAATAAAGCTTTATTTACTGCAGCTCTGTGGGGAGCTACTGTAGCGTTGCAACTTCTGCCAATCGACTGGCTACCACACACACACATTTACACACTTTCCTTCTCTCTCTGCTTCACTACTTTCAAATGTAATTACCTTCCTGGCTATTCATTTAGGATTTCATTGTCTAGTAAAATCATCCCTATTTCTGAAAAACGAGCAGGGTCATATGTGCTAAACTCCAAAGGGTTGATTAATGCAGCCAGAGTTGATATTATGCTTTGTGCTTGTGTGCTCCATTTTGGGGCTGGTGGAGATAGCTAGGCCCCAGGCAAGTGTGTGTGGGGTCCTAACACTGCTTTAGCCTCCACCTGGGCCAGCCTGGCCTGCATCGGTCCAGCCAGCCGGTCTCCGGCTCCCCTAACTCGCTCACACACACACACACACAACAAACGAGTGGGAAAGTGCTGCTGTGACAGTTTTTTTGGGCGCCTGTGTCGCGGAGCTGCTGGCGAGGCGTGCTGATGAAGTCGTGAGGAGAGGAGAGAGCGGAGCAGGGCAGGTGTTTCCTGCATCTCCTGGGAGAGTGGGACTACACCTGCCGGCCGCGGGCAGAGCTTGTGATGGATGGATGAGAGAGGAACTGACTCAGCCATTTCACCGCTCTACCTGGGGCCGTGCCGCACCGGACCAGATTGAAACACACTGTCATCACACAAACAATAACAAGCATTCATCTTTTAGCAGGCCACGGAGGAGGCTGCAGCTCACAGGCCCCGTGCTGGAGCCATGCTGAGAGTGAGGGCAGCGTTAAGGGAAGCGAGCCTCGCTGTAAGACACAGCCAAATCTCACTGGCCCTGTGCAACTATGACAACACAGACAGCCACAGCAACGAGCAGCTGTTTTCAGCAAAGCTTCTTTACCTAGCTGCTGCCAGAGAGCAAAGCCACCTGGCCGCATTCAGCCTATAAAAGGCTGCACATTATAAGACTGGCGCTGAAGTGAGGAAAACACGTCACTGTTCAGGCTTTTATGACATCACTGAGAGTCGTCAGGACTATAGTGGAATAAAGACAATGTTCTGAAAGACATGAGCAAAATTTATACACATCATACTCTGACCTTTGATTTCAGCCACACGGGCCACATTATCCACATTTTCTGGCTTGAGGTTTGACCCCTTAATGTATTGTGCTGGACTGCCAATATGCTATGATGTCACAACACATGGATGTTTGATTGCCTCTGATAAAACTTATATCTATGTAGTTCCTAACCTAATTAGGGTAAAGTAAAAATGTCTAGGACCTTTACTTTAAAACACTTCATCATCTAAAATTATTAACAGAATGTGAGAAAATAATAGTTTGAAAAAAATGTTTTGTGTATTAGAGCTGTATACTTGTTACCATGCTAAACAGCTAGCCCCAACCTCTTCTGTACTGTAGTACCATTTATGCCTCAGTAGGTGATAGTCAGACATGTAGCATCATCTTCCATCAGTCCAAAATGACAGAATAAAGAAAAAGCACTGTAGTTGAGGGTGCTGCTCCCAATTCATTTAAGCACAGGTAGTCAGTAAACTGAACAGTAAATGCAGCAATGGCTGAATTTCACCCCTGAAGACACACTTGGCAAGTAAAGGGATGTGAAGTTTAATGTTGAACATTTCCACTAGACTGCTATGTAAACAACTATTAATGCAAACATCGATGATGGACTGTACGTTTTTCACAATAGGGATAGACACCACAACTTTTGTCAATATGCCCCCCATTGTTTGGAGTTGTGTCATCTTACACATTGCTCCTTTAAATTTCTCCACTTGAAACCCAAGACAGCACTGTTAATAATCTGGACTATATTTTTATGTCTTTTAATAAACTTTAAAATAATTTTGTGGCTTTAATATAAAAAGAGCCCCACTGAACAGTCAGTGCTCCAACATAACAGGAAAAGCAGGGTTCCCAGGGTCCCTGGAATCCAATCATTCTCATATGTTAGCATTCCTTATGAAGTTTAAATTACTAAGTTTTGTTGTCCATTTGCATACACACAATTCTTCATTACCCCTAAAATAGGACTGAAAAGATACGGTCCTGTAGATGAAAGTCTACATACAATAGTTACCACTCCAGTTTTTTTGGGCGCCTGTATTGTGGAGCAAGGTGTGCTGATGCAGTCATGAGGTGAGGAAAGAGCGGAGCAGGTGTTTTCTGCATCATTCTCAGGTGAATGTACATACAATAGTTTCCCATCCACTGACTCTAGTAAAAATTCTAGTTGTTAACTGAGTGTCCAGGAATTTCACAGGGATGACGTGGCAGCCACATTTAACATTTAAATGGCAAATCAATTTTCTTTCAGTACTTAAGATAAGATAATCCTTTATTAGTCCCACAGTGGGGAAATTTACAGTGTTACTGCAGCAAAGGGATAGCAAGGTACTCAGTACAAAAAATAAGACAGGTGAACAGAACAACAATAAAAACATTATTAATAATAACTTACAATTATATACTGACAATATAAAGTTGCTTTCATTAGGAGTTTACATTTCTAGAGGATTCAGTGTTTGAGATAAATTACTTTAGTCTAGTGCATGTTCAAATTGTAAGAAGCTAAAATGGTTTTTGGCCTGTGAAAGAAAAGACTTCTTGACTCTCAAATTCTGGATTGTGCAATGCATAACACAGTCAATAGAGGGCACCTTATTCATAAAGGTGACACAAGCCCACCTGATAGGCCTAATTCCCTTCCAACGGTAAAGCCTTATGCTGAGGGTGGGCGGAGCATAAAACAGAGTATCTCCATTATTTTTGTAGAGCCTGTGCATTTCATATGAAATTAAGGAACTATTTTTCACTCATGAAAGCCTTATTATACTGCAAAAGTCCACAATGAATACTAAGGCTACAATCATGGACATGAGGTAATACAAAGTGAACTGAGCAAGCCCATAGAATGCAAGTATATGACAGTTATAGATGGACTCCAATATAATACTCAAAAACCTCAGAGGCTTATTCAAAATTGAAAGCATAATCTTATCTAAAAGTAGCACGCTTTGAATGTGTGATAAAAGCTGCTTTGTGTCGCTGTTGCCTCTGCTCCACACAGCAATAAATCTCAGCCCGGAATAATTGTTTACAGTTGAAATTAATGTAACACACATTCCTCAGCAGCTAATAAATTAGAGCCTCTCTCATTAGCATCTGAATTGATTTCCCCTTAATTCACACACACAGCACACTATACATGCGGCTGGATACGGCTCAACTTTTCCCTTTTTTTAAAGCCTCATAATCCTCACCGACAAAAAGGCTGGAAAGTGGGAAAAACAGAGACATATTTAAAGAAAAGCAATGAATATAAAATGGTGGAATATCATTGGTATGCAAATGTTGTACAGTCACAATAAAAACAAATGGGCAGCTTCCTCATTTATTATCCTCATTGTTCTACTTTCCTGGCTCTGTTTTGTTTAGCAGCGCCTAGTTTCAAAGTTAGTCTCTGGCTTGTTGTTTAATGTCCTGCACTGCTAATGCACACTGCTCCTTACAGAGGTGGTCTGTTCCAGCAGTGTCCAGATGCTCTAATAGAAGGCCCAGAGTGAGGCTGATGAAGTCCAGGCTGGCTGGACAGCATCAGCAATGATGACCCTTGCTTTCCAGTTGCTGATGCACAGGTTCAGAGAGAAGATGCAATAATAAACAACAGAAGTCTGTGGAGGGAATATGATGGTTTTTAGAAAGTATCTGTGCGTGTGTGCGTAAGCCCTCTGGCTTGCCACTTCTCTTATCTTGTCCTGTGCTGCTTATCTGGTCAGTGTACAGCAGTAAGTCTGTTCGTAGCCCAGCACACACACCTCCAGCCATGTGTTTGGGAGAGAAAAGACGAGTGTGTGCGTTTTCTCTTAGCAATGGACCAGAATGGACATGCATCAGAGCGGGCTGTGTGTTCCACCCGTGTGATCTGGCTTAGGTATTGGAGCAAGGTGTGTGTGCGCGTACGCAGTAGAATGGGGTGTGGGTCCCCGGTCCATAGGCGTGTTGACAGATTTAGAGGATGTTGCGGGCTGTGCTGGACAGCAGTTGGCCGTATTGCGGATACGTATGACACGTAGCGCTCCCCTGGCGTCGCGGAGTGATGACATCCTCCCTTTAATGAGCGGAGTTAGCGTAGCCGTATCAGAACCACAGAGGGCAGTAAATCAGCCGCCATCAGCAAAGCTCTCACACAGGAAGGATTATGTAATGAGGAGATTTGGGAGGTGGGGGTGGGGTAGAAAATAGTCCAGGCGTAGAAGTGATCTGTCTGTAACCTTACTTTTCTTAAACCAAGACTGCACGAATTCCAATATCTGAACGCAGGGTATATAATCAGTCACTATCACTACTACTACTACTGCTACTTGTACTTCTACTACTACTACTACTACGTCTACTTCTACTTCTACTTCTACTACTACTACTGCTACTTGTACTTCTACTACTACTACTACTACTACTTGTACTTCTGCTACTACTACTACTACTACTACGTCTACTTCTACTTCTACTACTACTACTGCTACTTCTACTTCTACTATTACTGCTACTGCTACTACTAATACTAATACTGCTACCACTACTACTACTATTACTACAACTACTACTACTAATCCTGCTACCACAACTAATACTACTACTACTACTACCACTACTACTACTTCTACTACTGCAACTACTAATACTGCTGCTGCTACTACTTCTACTACTACTACTGCTACTTCTATTGCTACTGCTAGTGCTACTGCTACTACTTAAACTAATACTGCTACCACTACTACTATTACTACAACTACTACTACTAATCCTGCTACCACAACTAATACTAATACTACTACCACTACTACTACTACTACTTCTAATCCTGCTACCACTACTAATACTGATACTACCACTACTACTACTAATCCTGCTACCACTACTACTAATCCTGCTACCACTACTATTACTAATCCTGCTACCACCACTACTACTACTTCGACTACTACTGCAACTACTACTAATAATACTGCTACTATAGCTGCTCTTTTTACTCTTTCTCCCGGTAAACATTTGAACCGTTTGAATCGTTAAAACAGCGTTGAAATCACGTATTTGACTATATTTAAACATATTTTAGATGCCCACCGACGACCAGTGTTTACTGGGCTACTACTACTCATGAAAAATACAATTATTATTGTTAATATATAATAAGTAAGTAATAAAATGTACAAAGAAACAACACACATATATATTATTTATAGGTTTGTTGCAAAACTTTAATAAGTTATATTCAAAGAATATAATCCATGGTAGCTCTCTATTTAGCTAAAACAGATACTAGGATTTCTACATGCGCTCACAGACACTCATACAAATTCGCTGCAGTTACACAGAATCATCTGTAAATACATAATTTTCTTTTGACTGGGTATAATTAAGTAATAATTCCAACAATAGTGATTGACACATCAAAATGTTGTGCTTAGAAGTATTTTTGCTTTCTTTTATTGCTGGTATGTAAGCAATATTTAGATTACGAAAATACAGAAGAAGACATTGCATCATATGATTTCATGCACAGCACTTCTATCTCAGGCGCCATTTGAGTCTGCATGTTTCAACTTTGGGTATCAGTCAGTCAGTTAGTCAGTCAGTGACTAAGTAGGCCTTGACTGTTGTATGCTGACCCACAAAAAACAGCAAATATATGTACACAAGATACAAAGTGAATGAGCAGCGCTGCAAGGTACAGAGCTGGTTAATGGCCATCTGTTAGAGTCAGCATTGGTGTTGATACCAACCAGTATATCAGAACATTGCCTCCCATTGGAAACACACACTTCCAAAGGCCCTGCGGACAAACACCAGACCACTTTCTTCTGAGGCTGCATGCATCTCTTCTTCTCTCTCTCTCACACACACATGCACAAACACAGTTCTGAGGGTTTAGGGATGACTGTCTATAACCTGAGTCATGATTTGTGAAGTGCCACTGTTAGGAGAGCAGTGCACAGTTTGCACGCTCTGCAATTCTAGGGATGTCTTTTTCTATGTTCATTGTTCGTACCTCACAGTAATCCAGCTGAATATGATAGCCCTAATATCCCCACTGATTTCATTGGCCCTAGGTCTGGTAGAATCAGGTGAGAGAAATACAAAAATCAGTAAGTAGATGAACCTCAACCACATGTTTAACACAAACTGAAATTTGTCTGCTTTTGCTTTCTACCTTTGTAGTGCTAAGTTGTGGTTACAGATCTTATACTTTATCTTTATGCTATAAGGGCAATGACAAAATACACGATTTCTTCAACTAACTCTTTTCATCCTCTCACTCACATACACACCCACATACGCTAAGAAGATAGACCTAAAGACCCTTAAGCCCTAGCATTAGTGCAATAGAGTAGCTCACACAGCATTAGTGCAGCAGGAAAAGAACAGAAACTGATGTGATATTAATTGAAAATAAAAAAAGATTCAAAGTGAATTATTTATCTATTTATCAGAACAGCCAATCATTGAATGGATTTGCCATTTGGAAGAGGAAAGTCAAAAAGGAAATAAGTTTAAAAGAAGAGTTTTCAAAAATGGGCCAACTCCACTAAAACTGTCACCATCAGATAAACAGTCCTTAAACCTTTCATCTGTGAGAAGATCAAGCTCCACTCCTGCTTCAAATCTAAAAAATAATCCCACTGACATTTCTGTCCATCCTTCCACTGTGAGAAGACATTGCTATGGATCTGAAAGAGAAGCTGTTGCTGAGAAAAGGACTAAAACCCTGTTGGTGTTCTCAAAACAGTGAACTGAACACCTCTCAGAACTGAAAGCATGTATCTAGAAAAACATGGAAGCTAAAATGAAGACAAAATGCCCCCTAACCTACTAATATTGAAATGTCAATAAAATTAAAAACATGATTATCACTGTTGGTTGGTTCCATCATGGTGCAAAGCCTAAGTAAAGCTACTTGTTCAATACTTGTTAAATATATTGTCACTGTCCAAAGAAAAACATGTATCTCCATTTTTGGCGATTGTACTTTTCCACACCATTTGAACACAGCAGCTGCTGTTTACACTGTGTGGGAATTTCATGATAAATGGACCAACAGAAATGACCCAAAACTGCTTGGAAGGAAGTCTGGTTTCATTGACTTACATTAGAATTAAATAAGGTTTTTGCCCTCCCCTGTAAAGTTACCATTTTGGAGATACATATTTTCCTATGGGCAGCGACAATATATTTAAGACTGAACAAGTAACTTTACTTAACCTTTGCACCACGATGGAATCAAGTTATGGTACTATAGTTATTTTCTAATTTACAGTAATCCACATTTCTGCAGCCAGTGAGGTGAACTCACACAGGCCGTGCTATTTTACATGGTGTTCATTGAAATAGCAGTACTTTTTGAATTATTTGGGTTAACTTGTATCAAACACTCTTCATTATGATATGTATTGGCATATGTTAAAACAACTCCATTTAAATAGATTTTTTCATAAAGTAATAAATCCTATAAATAAAATGGTAATGGCAGTGTGCCATTTTTCACTGGAAATGCAATGATGGAATTAAATACTATTTTGATAGAAACAGTTAATAATTATATAATATCAAAACATTTTTTTTGTGGAAACCGGCTGGTTTTAAAATGCTATTCAATCAGGCATCACTAACATTAGTTTTGATATTTAAGTTGTCAATTATTTACCAACAGTGGTCATGGGCGTATTCAACAAATGTTAATGTCCTACGTGAAGGAAACTGTCAGTAATTCTCACAAATGATAATGAGCCAGCTAAACCCCTCAGTGTTAACTTAGGTACCAAAGAAAATGTTTTAGAAAACAAGATCACATTTAATATGTGTATTGATCATAGTATTAGTAGGTTTTTGAGCAAATAAATATGTCGTGCTATAAAAACCTTTTAAATGGCATTTTCTCAGGTGCCACAATGTTTTCTATGGTGCTGAAAAATAATAACTGTTAGTTAATGGCCCCTAGACGTGAGACACAGGGTGGTCCCTGTCTTGTAGTTTAGTGCCAACTGTATTTTATATTACATCGTTCTGCTGTGAGAATTCTTAATTAGACCTTTAGCATAGTTTCTTGATTGGCTTATATATT
This sequence comes from Prochilodus magdalenae, assembly GCA_024036415.1. Taxonomy (NCBI): domain Eukaryota; kingdom Metazoa; phylum Chordata; class Actinopteri; order Characiformes; family Prochilodontidae; genus Prochilodus; species Prochilodus magdalenae. The sequence continues at coordinate 50,374 of JAMWET010002891.1, forward strand.
AGCTTGTCCAGCTTGCACAGATTTGACTGCCATTCACTGCAACTATGGGGTAACTGTCATCATCGTCTCTGTGTGATGTGGTTCTATAACACACTGGCAGTGTGCTCAGTGTAATCGCCCACAGCCCTTTCTCCCTGCATGACTCTCACACTAAGCTGGCAAAAACTCCAAAGGGGCTCAGCTTAGCTTGTAATTAGATCTCACAGAACTAAATCAAATTCATTTAAATGAAAGGAGAAGGCAAAACCCACTGCTGGCTAATTCAGTAATCTAACAATGCCGGAGAGGATGGAGGCTGCACAGGCTGCTGTTGCTTCCTGTAGCTCTGTGCTTAACCTTGACGAGTCAATATGATACAGGCGCAATTTGCTTATCTCCTCCTGACACCAGCACTGTATAGCTCAGTGCAGGGCTGAGGGGCTACGCCATTAACATACCTCACAAACACATCATTCTCCTTTTCTCTCCTCCTCTCTCGTTCGTTTATGCACACGTGCATCCTTTAGACTTACTGATGACGAACTAATATAGTACTACTGATGTGGCCTAAATTTAGACCAAGGTGATGGCATTAATATTTGAACAGTAATGAGGGGCCAATCAAAACATGATGCCCTTTCAGTCTTCTCTCTATGTGGTTTCCATTTGAACGAGTGTTGCTCTGCCCAGCTCAGCCAGAGCACCAGACAGGCATCACCCACCCCCCACCCCCTTTTAAAGCTTCTCTATCCATCCACAGCTAATCCTGACATGCAAAGGACATCAGTAAGCAAGCCTAAAACAGTGGCGATAATGGTCTGTTTGGCCATTTAGGTGGGATGTTGGAGAGTGGCATTCGGAGCACGGGGTCCATGCTGCGTGTGTATGTACGTGTCCTAGCGTGTGTTTATTTGCGTAGAGTGGCACACAAGGCCAGGCCTTTGCCTGTCTGTGGGCCGTCAGTGCTGCTGAAGGTGAGATGATGTAGAGGCCTGTGAAAAAGTTAATTTCTCTTGATCACCGTGTGCAACCTGCAGCCTTAATGGCGGCCGTAATTAATTCTGCTGATGTTAATCACCAGGGCTGGTCCCCACAATTATCAGGCTGCCGCAGATGGGCCGCTGAGCAGACATGAAAAATTAGGAAAATGAATCTGTAATGGGGTGGCAGATCTAATCTACGTCAGAGAAAACAAAGTTAGGAAGAGCGAGGAGCCGCCGGAGAACGGGTGAAAGCCCCACCGCACAAGACAGGCCCCTGACAGAGCTGAAAAATGTTAGCGTGTCCGAAGTGTTTGGTAATTACTGGGCCATTGGATTCCTCCATCGTTAATTTATCACCGGGAGAGAGGTGAGGTGCTGGATATCGGATAGAGAAGAGTGGAAGCGGCCGTGGTCACGTGCGCCAGTGTCACTGAAAGGTTAATCAGGTTCTGCTGCTGGTCTGTGTGGCCTGCACAATCAACTCCCAATCAGCCACAAAAAAGAGAAACCAGCCACTGATAACAGTGGAGAGTCAGAAAAAGAGAGCGCAGCTAACACATACTCCATTGCTCTCTCACTCTCACTCACTCAGTCTCAGCCCACACGCATACACATTCGCCCAGAGGTGTGTGATTGGTGCACTCATACACACTGATGAGGGAATAACGGAGGCATGGCTGGTCAGAGGACAGACCCTCCCAGAGGACGTCTTCCCTGCCAACGTCAAACAACATTACACCAAATACAGCTGATTAATTGGAATGGTGGAGGAGCCATTTTTCATGCTGCGGCCTCAGCCGAGCAGCTCAGCTCACCGTCACTGCTGTTTGCTGGCCTTAATTACTCTCTCACCTATTCTCTCTTTAATAAGGCACGCCACAGCCTCCTCTGAAATTTGGAGGGTTAAAGCGATTCATCACTCATAATCATTGTTCTAAAGCACTGGGAAACTCAACAATAGACTCAGCTCTCTGCCAAGCACAATATAGCTTAAGTATGTTATGGATGAGGTTTGTAATTACTTGTGCTATATTTTAAACTTCCAATAACCACATGCAATCAAGTAAGGTGGAAGAGGTTATTTCATCATCAAACAAGGCAAGCGCTGGAATTGATTTTATGCACCATTTCAGAAAACTTAGTGAGAAACTCAGTTACTAGGAAATTAATCCTTCCAGGGTAAAAAGCGCTTCAAACAGTCGGTTGTATTTCACTTCTTCTTTTTTTGCCTGTGATCTTAAAAATAAATGCCGTACTGACAATATACCAAATACAGTGTACACAACTGTGACCAGAGCTGTGAACTAAAAGGAAAATAAGCATCCTCAATACACACTTAGAATATAGAAGTGAAGTTAATGTATTTATTTCATGTTACATTTTGTCAAGACAGTATTCAGAATATATTTACATTCATGGCACTTAGCTGACACTCTTATCCAGAGCGACTTACAAGGTTATTCCTTTTTTTTAGGTAGGCCAGTGCAGTGTTAGGAGTCTTTCCCATGGACTCTTATTGGTGTAGCTCAGCATTTACTAACTAGACTGGGGTTTGAAACAGTATAGTTAATAGAATATAGTTAAAATATACATAACATTTTTTAAAAATACTTACCATATATACCATCATTAAAAGAAACACCACCAATGCTTTGATTATTGACTATGTTAAAATCACTGCACAGCTTCTTTAGGAAACAGTTTCTTTAGCAAGACTAAAGCTCCTGATGAAGCTTGAGTAGACTGCTAATTCAACATGCTACTAAGCTTTTTTAAGGTATGATTAAACTGAACGGTCTCCCAGGTAGTGGACATGTTCATGAGTAATAGTATTGGTTGTTGTTAAGAACTCATGCATGCATTTTGTGGCAAGGTAAATATATCTTATTATTATTTAACTGAGCATCACATAGCTACTCACTTTACAACCAAATAAAAGATTATATTATCAATATATAATAAACCATTTGCATAGTACATTGGTCGGATTATGGAAATGGCAGCAGACTGAAGCAGGCAACAAGAGGCAAAGTAATGTAAAGTATATTACATAAAGCTCTTATTTATTTAATTCTGTTTCCCCTGTTTCTGATTGTTGCATGGGATGGAATTTACAAATATAATTGTATTGCGCCACCACATTACCAAATGTTCAATGTTCATTAGCCTGTAGTTTCAGTTTTCAGCAGTTACAGGTAGTGCTGTATTGAGATGTTTGTCCTTATTGCGATTAGGTATTTTGCTTTGTCTGGTCCCCAACTATATGTGTCCTCTATAATTATCACAGACATTGATCAGGCGCTCAGAAACATACTGTATGGGAAGTGGCTCAAACACGCTTTGGACCACCTCTTTAAAGGATCAGATTTGTATCTGTCCTAAATGCGGCTTGGTTGCTTTTACGCTTGCAAATTTATATGACTTGACATTATCCAGATACAATCCTGATACTTGTATATAGTGACCAATGAAATGAAATATATAACTTAACACATTTAGGTCAGCATGTTTAATATTCAGCCATTGCTACTTATTCAAAGCACTCTGCCCAACATTGACTGCAATGTGTAACATAATGCACAATGAAAACAGAAAAGATCAATGAGTGACCTATGTTTTGTCTGTTCCTTGCCTTCTAATAAACTCTTGATGAGTTGAATAATCACACGTCTCATGCCTAGGTGCCCACTCCAGTGTAGGGAGTCAATCAATGGCTCAACCTTGATTACTTTGCTCAAGACCAAGGTTTTTTTCCAATAGTCATCAGAGGTCAACTGCTCGTTTTCTGCTAATGACACTCAGGGGAGACGGGCAGCGCTATAGGTGAGAATCAACCCATAATAACAAATGGGCCATGGGAGAGCTCTCATTGTTCTTTTTGCCCTGGTAGCATAGTCACATGACCCCAGTCCAGGTGTTCCAATACTGAGGTAGTGCAACATAAAGATCCACCGCAGACACAGCTAAAGAAAAACAATTTAAAGGTTTGCAATTAAAAACCTCTGTAGGCCAGATAACCCTGCTGAGCTAAATAAGAGGTGTTTAGTCATGATTACCTACCACAAATTCAACATTTAACAATAAGTCTCTACTGACCATGCAGTACACATTGCTTTATAATAGATGGTATTTATGTTGGGACCAAGTATGATGAAAGGTGATTACCTTTTACTAGGGTTAATTTATCCTCTCAGGGAGAGTGTTCCCTGCAAAAGCTTTGTATGCTGTACAGCGATTAACACATCCATAGTCTCATCTCAGGAGATTACATGCTATTGCACTTTTCTGTTTTCCAGAGGAAATTGCGTAGTGGTTATTAGTGTGACACAGGGGCTATGAAATGTTGCTCTGAGAATGTCCTCCTCTCCTCTACTCCTGGCTGCCCTCGCCATATTTGCATTTTTATTAGAGCGAGAGAGCAAGTGAGCAGGAGAGTGAGAGGCAGGATAAAGAGGCACGGGAAGAGCCAAAAGCCGCTACATTCAGTGGGAGTTAATTGAATGTATTCAAATGTGATTCATAGAACAATTACACTCTCTTCCTATACACGCATGGCAATTATTTTGAATATATCGGTTCTCTTCGTCCTGCGTGCCCTCCTCCTCCTCTCCTCTCCCTGCCCTCCAACTCCCTCTAAATTAAAAATCGGACTGGCCTTTGTTGGGGACGTGGAAGAAGAATCAATGACTGCATTAATTACGGCAATTCATTACCCAAATAAACACTGGGCTCACACACTGCAGGACACAGATTTGGGATGTTGGCTCCTGCTCTGAGGTCCCAGTGGTATTAATCTGTTGGTTAAGGTCCACAAATCCTCTTCATGCAAAGCTGTTTCTGGATCACTTTTGGTGCTTTACATAATCAAGAGGCATAAAATTCTGTAGGAGCAATGCTGGTAAAAAAGGTTTATATGAAGATATATCAGCCACATTAAAGATATATGCCTATATCTATAGATGATCACTCCTCTCATTCTACTATTTTATTACAGTTACAAATATCATCATGTGGTCTAACCTAATGTTGCTTTCATGAGAAACTTCTGCTCGTTGACACTATAACTTTTCAAGGATGATGCAAATATCTGTTATTCCAAATTAGCATGAGATCTACCATGCTACCAAATACATGGAAAGAAAATATAAGTACAATTAGTTTTCAAATGATTAAAACAACATTTGTTTGGATTTGTTTTAATAGATGCCAATACATAACATAAGGAGGGGCATTTGATTAAAATTCAACCATTAATTCAACAAAGTAATATTTCATTTGACTGGGCTGTGTGAATTCACCTTATTTGCTGCAAAAGTGTGTTAAAGTGCAACTATAACAAGTATACATATTTACGCTACTTTATTTGTTGTTTTTAGACAATAAGTTTGCATGATGGTGAAGTCAACCTTTTTGTTTACAGTGTTGATATCTTCTTTATATGTTTACACATCTTTAAAATTTAAAAGGCATTTGCTAAACTTATTTTTTTGACTTTACAAACTTAAAAAAAAATATGTAGAGTTTACTCACTTACTAAAGTGAGTTAACTCATTGCTAAATTAATGTTTTATACCAGTCACATGCTGCAAATATATCCTACTAAATTGCACTCCAGACATACCACTACACAAGGTCTATAGCTAGAAAATAGGTCATAGCAGGTTGCACTAAATCAAGTTGATTTAGAGCCTATTGTATCAAAAATATATTATGATTTGTTATTATTCAAATAAAAAAAGCTTTCTTTATAGAATACCATCATATGCAATACAGTAAAGTAGAAATCAGTACAGCTTACACTGAACCGTTCACTGAAAGGAATTAGACTGTGGTGACTGGAGGAGACACAATGCCGGTCATCATTCTATATGTAAAGTTTGGGGGATTTTTGTAAGTATGCGTATGTGTGTTAGTTATGCGGTATTTGGTGCTGTTAGCAGAGGGCAGTGGTAAAGGACACATCTCCTGTTTGCTGTCAGCTCCACTATCTCTGTCTATCTATGAATTATATGTCATACAGCTGCCATAATAAAACATGATAATGATGGATCACAGACATGAATTACTGCTGAGTGGATTGCTAGGCAGGATATATGTGCTTGAACATGTGTATGTGTGTGCGTATGCCTGTGTTTACGTGCAAGTGGCCTTTTCCCTTGTAAAGACTTCAAACATTTTGGGAAAAAGAGTTAATTGTGATAGTCTGGTTATCTCCCCAGTTATACTCACTGCCAGCTGGATACTATTAGGGACTGTGGCATTATGTCCCAGTCAGATAATTCCACCATAAATTGCAGACCCCATAGTCAGTTTACACTCATTCCTTTATTTGTTTTTCAGACAAAGTATCAACAAGCTTTTTTGAAAGTGTTGAATGTCCATATCAGGGTTTAACTTTCGGATCAGGTTAGTGTTAGCTTCGTTCACCGCCTACTGCTAGCCATCTAATCCTCCTTGCTGAAGGCTAGTTATGTGTGCTATGTCCACTATGAGAGAGTGATAATGCCATGCGTGACTTTCCTAATCAAAGAGACATACTGTAGTTACATAGCGGAGGCTTATAACCCCACCAAGGCCCCCTGCCGAGTCAGGTCCATTTCACCTAGACATCCATCCAGGAGCTTCTCACTCGCCATGTTGATCTATGGCTCTCAACTAAGAGCTAATCATCCTCCTTGTGTCTCTCTATGCATGCATGTTCTCTGATTCAATGCAGTTCACTTTCCAACCCACCGTCCATTTTCAGTCATGCTGGAAGTCATGACTCCAGTAACACCCTTGTACATGCACAAGATATGCAGGTTAGGTCAATAACTAATTATTTGTTTCCTAGAACTGTATGGCTAACCCATAAACCATTTGAAAGTATTTATTAGTGGGGTACAGCTCTAAGAGAAAATACATGCTAGGAATGTTAGGTATGAAAAATAACAAGAGGTTTGTCTTATTCACTAAACATCTTCTTATAGCCCAGAGCTGTTAATATTTTGTATAGAGAATGAAACTTCCCTCATTCGGATGAAGCACCTAGAATCCTAAATTACTGTTCAAATCAGGGGTATCCCTAACACAGCTTGAGGACCAGACCAATACAGATTGTATGCCATTTCTTTAACCAGGAGTTAGTGGGCCAGCCAGTAGCCAAACAGTTACATTAAGTATTCAGTTAACTGGCAGTGATGTGGAAATGCAGAATTTCAGTTGTGTTCTGCATCTCAGCTATTGGAAAAGATGAAGAACTGTCACAATTAAGTTTGAAATGGCACATGCAGGCATCTGCGTCTTGACTTTAGCATGTTTTCACAAACCCACCACAGCTTGGAAACCCTGGCCAATGCATAGCAACATTCAGTGCTGTTCTTTGCACCCTGGCCTGACGTTTATACTTCAGTCTCTGGGACTATCTACCACAAAAAGCAGGATGGCACAGCACTGAGATGTCAAAGAGGGAGATAATGGATTTATCGAAGCAAGTCTTACCCTGAAGGACCAAACTGATCTCAGACCACTGGCGACAGTGTCTTTAGTTTATTAGTTTTGGCTGGAAATGTATTAAAGCCTGGTGATGGCTGTCAAAGACATTTTAAAAGTTGAAATCTCTGGGGACAGTGATTACCTGCTTGGCAGAAGCATCACAAGAAATAGATTCCCCTGTTCCGTTCTAGTGTTTTTTCCACCAGTACCTGCATACAACATGCAGGCTTAAACATCATGCTGTTCTTAGGGACTGCTGCACTGCACTTATTTCCTATCTAGAAGATTTCATATATGGTAGCTCATGGTCAGGAAGGAGCTGTGGAGTCCAGTGTAACACCCACATTTGTATCTGTTTTAGTCACAGGGTTTTCCACCCCACCAAAAAATCTTAACTAGCTGATGTGGCTGAAAATTGGCACTGACACCACTTGCTTGTAATAGCTGCTACAACTGAAGTCCCAGTAAACTTAGCTGGTATTTGGTAAACTAACATCGGCAACACACTTCCGTGTGCATGTCACTGCTGTCCCAAAATTCTATACACATTAGCATAGTCTAGAACAGTGTTTCTTAATTGCTCTTGGGGACCCATAGTACTGCACAATTTCAACTATTCCTTGCCCCTACACATCTGTGCTCGATAATCAGTCGCTGAGCTAGATCAGATGTGTCGAGGCAAGGAATGCCGTAACAGTAGACCCCAGGAGCAAGATTAAAACACACTGGTCTAGAACACAGAATTTATTATACAAAATGTGAAGCCATGAATAAGGTTTACATGAAATGTTAGTAAATCAATTGATGATATGCAGTCACTGTCCAGGCAAGGTGCCAGATCACAAGACCTTTTATGAAAGAACAAGGCTTCACATCTGTGAGGCTGTTTTAGGGGTTATACCTTGCATCAACATGCATTTTCAGTAATTAGATTTGACTTGACCACATGTGAAACCAGGTGTAAACACACCCAGGAGGCTTTGTTACAACCTGCTCACTTGGGCTACATTCAGGAGCGGTCAGAGATGGATTTTGACCTCCATCATCACTGAATACATTTTCTGTACCTGCATGTTATGTAGGTCCTCTTGTCTAAAAAATTAAATCCACGAGACAATGTGCTCTAGTGGTTCACCGCTAAAGGCAGCTGAAGCTGTGAAGCTGAGAAACACGGGTGGAGCGATGTTTAGATAAAGTCTGGAGGAGCTTTTGAAGAAGACAGTCAGAACCTAATGCTGCTCTTCATTCAGTCAGACATCGAACACTGCTCCAAATCAGTGAGCTGACTTTCCATTTAGACATAACGGCTGTTTGCGGTGAAGGAAAAACAGACCGAAGGCCTTTGTTTTATTATAATTCCATTATTTTAGAACCTATATTACAGATATGTTTATTTATTCGTTTACAGCTAAGATTATTTTTGTTGAAAGATAAGTACAGTCACTTAATATTCCTGCCGATAAACAAGAAATAATTATTTCATCGCGGGGAATATAATGATTAAACGGTTTCAGATTTACCATTCCTCTTTTCATCTAAAAATAATTTAAATATGGACAAAGGGTCATCCTACTGAAGCTTTCCGAAGTGAAGTTAAAAAGACTACAAGCTATAAGCTCTAATGTTTAGCATAATTATGCGCTGCTGCCCGGCGCTATATCCTGTAATTAAAGGATCAAATTCAGATCGATAATCATATGCCACGTCTCTTTTAGTTCAGAAATATGTTCATTTGACTTTCTAAATGAGGAGGACATCAGATCTGAAACGTATGCAGATTGATTTACTGATTACTAGGTAATGTACATGGAGAAAAAACCTGAACGAATAGTCGAATCCGATTCGACTGACAAGTCGGGTACAGCCCTAGCCAGGAGTTATGGTGACTTCCCGACGGGCTGGAGTCGGAGAATCGACTCTTTTGGAATCTAGTACCCATCATTAGTGTAGAGATGAATGAGTGAATGAGATGGTAACCCTGGCACATGCGGGCAAAAATGGTCGCACGATCGACGTGACCGCCATTTTAACTTGGCACCAGTACATAAGTCAGTGTAAATACATTTCGCTGCAAACTCAGCTATTTCTTTTGGATACGCTGTTAGAGGCAGGGTCTCTTTAAAGGACACACAGTGGTTGACCAAGTAAAGTAACACTTTGACGGTCGAACATAAATGTAGCAGTGTGAAGAAAGACAGCAGTGAGTATCTAGCCTCAGTAGTGTCAGCTGGCTTAGCTAACACGCTGAGGATCAGGCGCCGCTGCTGTGCTGTAATAGGCCTGTGTTTTGTGTTGAACATGTCTTTTCCAATGTCATGTGTTTGTAAAGCTTCGTTGTAGCTTGTGCCTGTTTTCTTTGATTACTAGGGTCAGTTTTTGTGTTGGGCAAGTTTGTAACTGCGTTTTAAAGCGTACTCCGCCGAGGCTGTGTAACGGGTATGTGCGCAGCGCGGATACCGCTGGGGTTTATGTTAGCTGTGGGTGCTAACATGTCAGTGCAGGTCGATCTGTGTGAACCGCGTCTTCATCAGGACCGGTGACAGGTTTATTCAGAATTAAAACAGAACGTGAATGTTACCCTTCTAAGGCACTTACAGACTCTCCAGTGGTTTTACTGTTTTAATGTAGACTTTCGACTCTGTGTAGAACAAAGTGTAGTCAGCCTAAAATCGTGTTTTTTCACTGGAAGGTTCTCTTATCTGTGTCCGCAGGAGGAACAAACGAACATAGAAGATCACTGACCTACATTTCTGGCCAAGAATCTTTCCTTACATTTGTCGAAAGACACTCTTTTTGAGGTGAGTGACAGTTATCATCTGGCTTGCAGGAGAAAGAAATGTTTCACTTACTCATCTGATTCAACTCTGATTCATTTCCTTAGTATAGAAAGCAAAAGGTGCTCTCGAAATGGGGCTACACTCCTTCTTGCACCCCCAGAGCCGCCTGTGTATACGCTGGAATTTAATATTAATTTGAATATAACTAGGGATGATGTTATTCAGTGGTTTCCCTTCTGCCTACTCTGTAGGTTTTGTATTTTCTTCTTAATCTTCTGCCAGATGCTGTATAAACTAGAGGGTAACCCAACGAGACAAATTCTTTGTGTTGTCAACCACAAGGTTTTCTGAGATTTCCTTCTGATTGAAAACATTGAGTGTAATTTATATTAGATAGATAATTCAATAAATAAGTAAATCCAGATTTCCTTTGGCTCCCAGTATATAAGAAATAAAAAAAATAAAAAATTAAAAACTGCATTAAAATTTTAACAGTGATTCTTAAAAAAAAAACAAAACTACTAATTAGTAACTGTGATGCATCTGCACAATGTCAGCCATGCGCCTGGCAATGCTGTTTAAAACTGTGGAAGGGTATTGTGGAAGAAGCACAAAATACTCCTGTGGAATTTGTCACTCGCATTCGCTGCATAGTGTTTGGTATAAAATAAATATATTTATATATTTTAATATATAATAGTGCTGCTCTATTATTGCTTTGGATTTTGTCCAGACTGAAGATGATATTTGTCTGTAGCTTTGGCCATCTCGTCTCCTAAAGATGAGATCAATTCTAATCACCTCCCAGTATCTTAAACACTGATTAGTTATGCATAAAGGGGCTGTTTGATTGGCCCTGATCCAAAAGTGTTACTAATTAAAAATCAATCTGAGAGCCATTAGCACACACAGGCATGTGCCAAGGTAGTTTTTTTTCCCAAGCCGGACAGCATAATGCGTCTGGAGCAGATTCTGGTGGGGGGTTGCATAACGAATAATCTGGCTTTCCATTTAGACTTAACTATAACAACTGATACTATGTGTAAAGCTGCTGAACTTGTAGTCTGACTTAATTGATCCACTTATTCTGAACTGGAGAGCAGTCAAATGAATGTGGCTGTTCATTGCATGCGAGGGGCACCATAGATAACTATTAAAGGCGTATTTGTTGGCCTGGATGTGCTGGAACGCAGAAGCAGGAAGGCATTAGTCTGCTTTAGCCCAAGTGCTGCTGGATCTTTAGGTGATAAATGTTTGTGAACTCTCTGCGGCACCTGGGGAATAGCAGCACACAGGCCGACACTCTGGAACTTATTAAACTCACACAAGCATATTTCACACCAGCCTTGGAAAAATCCACCCAATTATAGAGGTGATACTGGTACTGGAGCCCACCAGTTCAGCAAGCAGGCATGCTCTGTGGGAGAGCTGCTGATACACTCCATACGCCTCTCCCTTAAAGAGAGTAGAGAGAGAGAGAGAGAGAGTCTGCTAGTGTGAGGGTCTTTTTGAATGAGTAAGTGTTTGTTAAAGGTGCATGTGAATATCCTTCTGCGTGTGATCTATGGGGGCCCTAGGTCATACCAAGAGATGTAACAGTATGACCATTCATTGTCATTATTCTAGTGACCAAAATTGTTGTTGTTGTTATCAGTGATATGACTGTATTGTTAAAATGTGCTGAAAATGTTCAAAGAGAGAAAAAGCAAAAAGCATTTCAAGTTTACTATTAATGACCACAAATAAAATGGGCAAAAAGTACATGAAGTTAGTGCAAAAAGTGGTTAAATGTAAAAGTTAAGGTACCTGGTGCAACATTACCAGTTAATTACATGAGCTTGTAGCCAAGATGCAAATTTTTGAAGGTGTGAAGTATGCATTATTTATCGGACATCAAGCACAAAGGAAGTTAAGTATGCTTGTCTGGGGCTAATTTATAAGTTCAGAATTTCATGATATTGCTGAAGAAAGCAAAATTAAATGGCAGGGTTCCTTGCACGGTTCCATAACTTAAGGAAGAGTAACCACGTTCACCTGCTTTTGTGTTTGGTGCAATTATGTAGCATAGCATATATAGCAAGAGTGTTGAAGTCATTTCTTCAAGTTTTTTTGTAATTAATATTTTTATTTTCAGTTTCCATGACAACAAAACAGGCTAATTGACTCATGTATTATTTATCAATTCAGTAAAGACTCGACTTGATATTGCTGTTTTCCCCTCTGATAAGCTGATTTAGCTGATTTTTATTGCTGGTGACTTTTTTTATAAGGACATTTACCTGAGGCCCACAAAAGTAACTTTTGCACCATTTAAAGTGGAATGAATAAAATCAAAGCAGAAACTTGCAAAAAAAAAGAGCCACTTAAGCTCTGTAGTTTTAGTGCTTGTATTGTTCAGACTTTTTTGATAATGATTCATGTTTTAATGCTAAAGGCTGCAAGGTTTTTTTTTTTTTTAAACTGGTGTCTTGTCAAACCCCCCATTTAATGACGTTCTGTATGTCTGCTGTACTGTAATGCCTCTCTTGTATCAAGATTCTTCATGGTTGAGCAGTGGCTTAATGTAGCTTTAAAAGCTGCTGTCCAGCACTGGGCAAACAGTTAAAGAAGCCCTTACCTTAGGATTATAAATTTAGTAGGTTTAGATTATAGGCTCCACCCATAACGCAAAATCTGCAGGAACTGTGTGAGAATATTTAAGACGTTTGGGATGGATTATCACAGTACACCGTTAGGAACCTCTATAGCTCCGTGCTAAGATATCTGCATGTTGTCTTACCAAACATGGAGGCCCAACGCCATATTGAGACACGCTACTTTCGTATGAGTACCTCAGTGAATATTGCTCAGATCAGTCTACGATATATCATCATTTATCTTCCCTTCCCTAACATTTTTCAATCATTGCAATTTGACGTCTCCTTTCGGATGCAACCGTTTTTTTTTGTTTTTTTTTAATCACTGTCTATTCTGTACTCATTTAAAGTCTTCTGCGGATGATGCTGTGTTAGCAAGCATTTTCTTTTCTGCTGCTGTTGTTCTACCTGTATTCTACATATGGAGTGGGAAGTTGTTCCTCAAGTGGTATTAAATCTGTAGAGAAGAAATTCTTGGATATCAAACTGCCTTCTGAAATTTGGCATGAGCAAAGACTACTACCTGCTCGTTTAATGTCCCTTGTAGAAAACTTGACATAATTCTACGCAATCAATGTTTTCATTTGCGTGTGCTTAAACAAAAGAAGATTATAAAAGCATTGATGCTAAGTGGCTCAGAAGTGTGGGGAATAAATCAATGTTTGCACTACCATTATACTTATTTGTAGTTTTACATTTTGACAATTTTTTTGTAGTACAATTAAGATAATCACCTTATGAATATTTTTGCTCCGTGTATGTGCAGATTTCATGTGCATGTTGGACTGTATGTTTTTGATAGAGAGTGCTGCAGACGAGGGACAGTGAGTGTGAGAGCGAGATCAGTACAAGGCTGATGGCGTATCTCAAGGAGAGCCCAATGACAGGGCTGTCGATGTATTCCCTATTTGAGTGTATTTTTAGAGCTGCCATCACGGCCCTCATGCATATTTCAATAGATCTTTTGTATATTAGGAGCGGGCGCGCTTCGCAGACAGGAGTGAGGGCTAGCACAACATGACTGTAAGAAATATGGGCTTGATTCTTCTATCTGACAGAGCCTCTCAGCGCGACCGCAGATATGTCCACTTTGACTTTCAATAGATAGTAGAAGAACTCCATTGATTGCGTTAGAAGACAAAAACAAAGAGATGACATTGACCCTGGCAGCACAAGGGAGACGACTACTATCACGCTCTAATTTGCACGGACTGGCCTCTAGATTTGATTAATTAATATGCATAGCAGGCACATGTATACTACACGCAATAACACTCTCTTGTTCTGTCTTCCTCCTTCCCACTGTTTGACTTCCTCCCTATGGAATATGTTGGATGTTGTGCAAGTTGACTGAAGAGTTGAACCGTGGTGGCACAGTAGCCAGTAAGAGAATAGGGAGATGAATCGTGATGTGAGTCACTGGTGCATCAGACTGCAAATATATCACCACTCAGCCGTACGTTATCTCATATAATGCTTCAATTTTCTCCGTCTGATTAAATCAAAGTTTATGAAGCTGTCATTGCCTTGCCCATGATGGTGCTATAATTTAACAGTAATGCCTGTATTTGATGACATCAACCATCCCTTCGGCTGCCATAGCCAGGCTGAGGACTGTGCAAAGATCACTGGTCTAACATCAGACGCTTCTAACGTCTGATGTTCTAAAGAGTTAAACTGATGAAAAAAGCTGAGGTCTGGTGTATGGGTTATGTTGCTGGCTATATTACTTTCTTTAGGGTAGTAGGCTGATTAGGTAGTTTAATTATTGTGCTCATAGATGACCTTGTTAAGTGAAGCACTTCATCAATTAAAGATAGCTTGGTAAAAGAGGATATAGTTTATAAAGAGAACAATGAGAATCAGTATTGGTACTTGTGAACTATTTACGATATGATTGTAAATGTTAATAATATTTAGTTAATAAAGTTTTAAGTATCTAGAAGGAATGTTTTAGGTGATCAGTCGGCAGTATCACATTTTGTTGCTGCAGCCCTGCACGTGGCACTTCTGTATTAGGTTCATGCAGTTCCTTGTTCAAACCCTAAAAATACAGACCCTAACGTGATATTAACGTGTCATGTAGCGGAATGCTAGTATTGAATGCCATCAATAAGAACTGATTAAAAATGAGATTTTAATTTTATTTAATTTAGCTTTTATACAAACTACTTATAAAATTGAATAAAAATAAAACATTTTTAATGTTGGGCATCAATTTACAATCAGACTGTTTTTGAGCTAAAGGTTAAAGAATGCTATTTCCTTTTAAAGTAGTTTTAGTGTGGATCATTTATAAAGGATGTCAACTGTCATGAATGTGCTTCAGCAGGCTCTTACACACAAGGCCGTAGATTTGTTTGCAACATAGGCAGGGACAAAACAACCCAGTACAAAACCAATGAATGGGTTTTGAATAGGAGAGTATGTGATCACTACAAACAACCCTGTTGATGAGTAAGACATACAGACATAATTAAACTTAGGGTCCTTTTTACATTAAAGGGGTAATTTTAAATATTGACTAAATAGGATCTTTTGAAACCAAATTGTTGTGATTTTTTTTTTTGTATCTATGTCTAGAAATGTTTAGATTTAAGGGCTTAGATGTGCAGAACATAGCAAGACTGAACTGAACGCTGAAGTCTTCCTATGGTTCCAGACTATTATTCACAATTAGCAGGTTTTTATTTTAAATCAACTGAAGCTCCTGGCTTGTTAGTTTAGTACCCATTTCTTACGCTTTGGGTGAACTGGAATTGGGCAAGAAATTCAGAAAAGAAGCAGTAACCCGGCATGTTCTTGTGTTAGTGTTACCACACTGTTCCAGTATTTCCTGTAGTCACCTAGCTAATCCACAGGGCTGGCTGCCATGCAGTTTTACAGTATTCAAAAAATTGCATTTCCCAAATGAACATTCGCAGTAAACATGTTATCCAAAAACATAAAAACAAATTACATAAAGTCTTTAGAAATAATATTTCCAAAATCTCCAAGTATTAAACATATCTGTATTTTGAAATGTGATTTTGTTCTTCACATTATGGGAGTGCCCTTTTTTGGTGTGTGACCTTTACCATCCGTTACAGTGTCCTTTTGTTTCCCTATTTTAGAAGAATTTAAACAGTTCATGTGATCTGAAAAATATGCATTCATGCACAGTCAGATTTTTAGACATGACAGCACGCAGCAGTACAATTACTGTATAATTGATATATACATAATGTTGCAAAGCTGTAGAAAGTGTGAGGAAGATTGGTTTGCCCCTCTAATTTATTCTCAAAGGTATACACTATCAGAGGTTTCTCTGTCATATATGTGACAGTAGATTTTTCACTGGCTTCAGCTTTCGCTGATCGAATGATAATCTGTTGGTGTGTATCAGTAGCATGTATCTCCCACCTCACCACACACCTATTTGTCTTAAATGTTTTTGATCTTTTGACATTTGTCATGTAGTGACTAGGGATGTGCTCTAGTACTTGCTTAACCGTTTGAGGTGCCAGTGTTCTAATACTACAGTCACTTTTTGGGAAAGGTTTGTTTCAGCAGGACTGTAAAATGTTACTGTTTTGGATACACTTATTTTGCAAGTCTGTATTTTATTATGTGTTAAGGACGGAAAGGAGAAGGATCATTTAGATTAACTTTGTTGCTATCTAGGCTAGCAATTCCAGCTGATGTTAGCTAGGTCCAAAAACAGATGTATCCCTCACGTTACAGTATACAATACACATCCCTCAGGGTAGGGTTGAACAATTCAGGGAAATTTTGCGAATAAAGATGCTATTGATATCTGGAAATAGAGGTCTAGGCCAAGAAGACAAGTGTCCACTTTTTCTGGCTTGGGCTTGAACATAGTTAGTGTTGAACATAGGCAGTGTTCATGTACATAGCACATGAGCTGTTTCTGATTGGTCTTATCTACAGTTTGTCACTCGGTCGCAAGTTTGACAACTGTGATTCAAGTTATTTTAACTTTAAAGTTATTTAGTCCATAAAAGTCCAGTCCTTTTATTTGGTCTGTGATGTCACAGCATAAAGTTGTTTGGCTGCCTCTGCTTAGACTAACACACCTACAGGCAGTTTACAATCTCTTGTATTATGTTAATGTTCTCCATATAAGACACAGTTTTGATAAAATGGCCTTTAATTAAAATTGCAGCTCTTGTGATTAAAAGAGGCACATTGCACTAATCATTAAATAAGTGATTTTAATGTAAAATCGGTTCATATTTTAGCACTTTGGATAAGAGAAGATCTCCAGCCACTAGACATGTAGCAGTTGGCTGCAGCGGTAGCTCACATCTGAAGAGGCAGCCTCCGTTACTCAGCCAATACCAGACATTTCATGTGTTCACTGCATTTTTGAATAATAAAAGGAGCATCCTTTGCTGCTAATTTTGTGTACTTTTTTAAAAATAAAAACTATTTGTCACTAGTTTAAAGAATTAGTTGAAATGCGTATTCCCAGTAGTGACTTAATGTAGGGGCTGCTTCTGTGTTCTTCTCTAAACTACCCAGACCGAGCCAGGGAAGTGCAGAAAGCAGGTCTCCTTTGAAAATCCATCAAGCCCATGGATTGCACCAGAACTTTCAAGGTGCCTAAGGGGTAGAGTGGGGGGGGGGCTTGTGCAGGTCGTCATGGTACTGTAGAGGGGCATCTGATTTTCATTATTGACTCTTGCAGATATTGGTGTGTGTGTGTGTGTGTGTGTGTGTGTGTGTGCGCGTGTGTGTGTAAGAGTCAGAGAGAATTGGCTCTTGTGTAGTTGGCTGCTTGTTGAAGTCTCTCTGCTGTAAATTGCAGTGCTGGCGCCAGGCTCTCTCTCTCTCTCTCTCTCTCTCTCTCTCTCTCTCTCTCTCTCTCTCTCTCTCTCTCTCTCTCTCTCTCTCTCTCTCTCTCTCTCTCTCTCTCTCTCTCTCTCTCTCTCTCTCTCTCTCTCGTGCTCTCTCTCTCTTTGATGATCAATACCTAATTCTGCATCTCCGTGGCAACGCTGATGTCAGGTGGGGTTGAATACTGGCTGCTTCAACAAATCATTTCCTTTAAGCAAAGTGTAGCGTAATCGAGTACAGTAGGCCACTCTCCTGGGGACATTCGTTATACCCCCCCCCCCCCTCTTTTTCTGTTTTCTTTTTCATCTCTTCGTGACCCTCTTTTTCTGTCTGCTTATGACTTGGAGAGGAGTGTTTTGACAGGAGAGAGATTGCTATTGCTATTGATTGCTATTTCTACATGTTCCTCTAAAGTACATTGATGAGACCCTCATAAACATCATTTGCAGTTGTCGTTTGAATGTTCAAAATAACTATTGAAAAGGAAATAGAGTGATTTGGAGGAGAACATTCTTGAGACTTTCAGCAATCAGACATTGGTTTGATTTTGGTACAGTTGTCAATATTTTTGCATTTACTCTGACTTTATGAGGGAGCCATGCTTGCGGGTGTGTTTTAAATCATGTGTCTGATGAACAGCATGGGAATTTTAAGATGATACTGGAGTGTAGGTCTGGAGCAGATGAGACAGCATATACCGGATTGTTCCACGCAGCATCTTTTCACTGGAGATGACTGAATGGAAAGTTTGTTGTGTACATGCCTACTCTAGTGGGTGTAACATTGGCTAAGGGAAGACTTTGTGTAGGTACAGAAGAGCTACTTTCTCTGTGGTCATCCTAATGTTTTTTGGAAAGCCTGTGAGGCTGATGTCCTTTTTGCTACAGTCCTCTGGACATGGGCCTCAGCATGACTGAAATACAGGCACTGTGGTGATTAATTTCCATGATTTGACAAAAGGCCTCCATATTAATTTTCTTTATTGTTCCAGCTTCAGAAATGGGGATGGCAGTTTAATTTAAAACATTAGCATATTACGCGAAGCTTTTAATGACTTATTACACTTTCAGATTTATGCATTACTGGTCCAAAGTTGTAATACCCAAATGTATAATAAAATCAAACACAAAATTTACAATTAATTTAATTGGATTACAGTGTAACTCAGGACTAAAACAAATAGTGCTCCAGCATAGTTTATGATGTCACAATTAAATTGTTTAGTATAAATATGTCATTTGCAGATGCTGAAGTTCATGCATCACTTTTTCCCCTTTAGACTGCTCACTAACTACTTCAGTCCACTAGAAAATATTCCTCTTTCAGAGACATGAGGCATAACTTTATTTATTTTAATTATCTTTCTAATGATCTGCTTTATTACTGCTAATCATTTAAGCTATTGACACATTATTCTCCCATTCTTTTGTTTATGTAAGGCAACTTCAGCTCTTTAATAGGTGTACTATTTATCCTGATATATATGTAGTATGTTATAAATCCATAGGGTTTTAACATAAATACAACCTTGATATGTATTAAATGCAGATTTTTAGTAATGCAAGCTTCATAGATTTTTCCCTGTATTGCTACATAGTAGGTCAGATCCATGACATACATGCATTTGTGTAAAAGTGTTCATAATAGAAATTCATGTCTCCTTGTCTGCACTGTGCAAACAGTATGCAAAGCGATATTCATGCCTTTGTGGAAAAAGTAATTTTAAGTGACCTCAAAAATGTGTCATTGTAATCGATTGGTGTATGCTGATTTGCTCTTGGATCTTTTTTGCTATCCTCTAAATGTAAAAGTGAAGATGCAAAACAATTTGCATTCATTGGTATTCGCTGTGATCCTGCAGAGGAACAGGAGAATGACAAATGATTTGGTTGATTGTTCTATTATTATTGCGCCACCCCTTTCAGTGCTAAAGATGATTGTAGGCTTCATTAGTTTCAAGATAGAAAAATCTTCATATCTTCATCAGCCGATTCTATTATAAGATAGCTTTGTAATTTTCATTATTAAAAATGGCAAACCCAGTGGTGTAATCTGACCGATCTGATTTCCCCTATCTTTGGGGCTATTATAGTGCTATGAATCAAAGCTATTGGACATATATCCCTTCTGCACAATTGCTTATTTTTATAAGGCCAGCCTCGTCTCACTTCCAGTCTCAAAGCTGTAAAAAATCTGCCTCTTTGAGAGCTAGTAATGTTTAAAAAGTAAGTGTGATTATTGTATTATTTTGGTTTATTATATTGTTTATTGCTTGTGACATACCTGTATAATAGGCCGTGGGTGTTATGTACAGAAAGTAAGGGAAAGATGGAGGTATAGAAACCATGTGTGTGTGTGTGAGGGGGAGGGGGGGTGTTTTGTTAATTCAACTGCTTTGAAATGAATGGTTTGGTAATGATTTACAGAATTTTCCACATAACCCAGATATGACAGATTTACTAAGAACTCTAAGTTTGCTTAAGAATTAGTGTGAGGCTAACAAATAGTCAGCCCAAATTTCTTCTGTAAAAGAAGCATCAAAAAACAAAATGGCTTTCCAAATGCTTAAACTGCACCTAGAACTCAAAGGCTATGCATTCTCTGAAATAACTGATTACAGATACTAGATAGTGCTTTTGCATACACAGTGTTAAGTACACAGTATGACAGTGAGCTGTAACAATGAATGAAATTGCCGAACCCACTTTAGACAACAGGGGCCGTATAACATAAGCGTCGTAACTCTGAAATCTCTAGTAACTATCACATATTCCGTTAGGACTGAAATTTAGAACAAGAACTATTACAGAACAACAGTTTCTAAGTAGGATTCTAACAGTGCAGTGTAAAATCATCATCGTGATGCAAAACTGTGACAGTGTGCATTGTAAAGTGCTACTGCATCATGGAGAATGGACATTCTAACTGCTAACTCTACCGGTTAAACACCAACATTCGTAAACTGTCAGCACCAATCAATACCTCGCTCCAGCTCCGCTCAGCTTCAGTGTCATTAGAAAGTTGTGCAACATCAGGATTAAAGTCATACTTTTTCTTCATTCTGATTCTGTTCAAAAGATAAAAGAATACTAAATCTTGGACCCAAAATCATAAATTTCTCAATGTGTTTCTAAAGTAATAATCTTATCATAACTACAGAACTGTATTACAGAAACAACTTATCCAACCCAAAATTCCCCAAGTACTATTCTAACTTTGTGTCATAACGTCTGCCCTCACTTTGTGTCTGTTGTGTTCAGGCAACTGTGACAAGCAATATAGTTTACTATCATGAGTGCAATTATGTTGCATTTATTTATATTGCAGTGGTTTTGGATTTACTTGTATGCTTTTTCTAACTCTTATTAAAAATTCTAGGCACTGCAGACATGACCTCCACTGTTCCCTCTCATTACCTCTGTGTGCTAATGTTGATGAAAACTCACCAAATAAAATATTACTGCGATGGTGGTGAATAATGGGGAGACTAAATAGAATGTGTGGATGTTTATTAGAAAGAATAACATTATCGCGGATCGCCTGCAAACTAAAGCCTTGGGAAAAAGAAACTGACATTTGGGAGCAGGAATGCTGCATGAAACGGAGGGAAAGCTGTCATTTAATATTCTTAACTTCCAGTTAATTGCACTTTTGCAGTCATATTTTTGGTTATTTGGTTACTGACTTAAAAACTGTTTATTGATTTATTTATGATAGAATTCCTAAATGAAGAAAAGGTTTGCTTATGTAATATGAATTGTTAAATTACCATTACCAGTAAAATGGGATGCTCTGGTGCATGTCCATCTGAGCACCAAGCCCATTGCCACTTATTTCCTAGAGGGATTAAAACATCCACAGCATTGGGCTGAGTAGTGGAAAGCCATCAAATGCTTTTGGAACGTTGAATTGGCACTTTTGCAACTGAATGCAGTTAGATCCTTACAGCTATTTTAATATCTAGTGCACAGCCTTCCACATGAGTAGAGGCTGTTACTGCAACAAAGGGGCGTATGACCAAGACCAAGTCGTCTACAAACTTTTGAACACGTAGGTTATGTGTAAACTCCTGATCGAATCTGTGTGTAGATGTGTGCAGGTCTGGCAGCTGTCTGGCACTGATGTATGGCTTGGTGTGTATGCCATCAGGCCGGGATTAGGTTATGTCAGAGCCATCGCTGTGCATTTACCCAGCGGTCAGTCTGCACTATGTAACGCTGTGGCATTAGTTTCATCTGCCAATCTCCCAGGCTTTATCAGAGCAGCACTTAGCCGGAGAGGAGGAAGGTCAACCAGACTGATTGTGTTAGCAAAGACAAACTCAACACAGCTCTAGCAGCAGGAGTTTCTCCAACCTCCAGCAAACTGTGTTAAATCAGAACCATACCAACACATTGAAAGGGACAGGACAAACTAGTTTGTCTTCTTGTCACACTAGAAGAGTGAAACTCAAGATTCTGGACAGATGTGTAAATTTGGAGCAGTACAACAGAACAGTAATATTTCAGTGTAAGCGATTCCAGCTGCCTTTGTTTCAAGCCTTGCCTGTAACTTTGGTTATCACAGTGTTTTCAGTCTTTTTGAGCCTTTGAGTCATTATGGAATCTGGATAAAAGAAAGCAGTCCTGTGTTTGTGTTATCACATTTGACTTTTGCATACACAGCACTGTATGAGTTGTGTTTCTCAACAGTAACCCTCAAAAAGGTCAGCGGTGCTTCCATCCTTGTCCCAGTCTCTCCTTAATGAGCAGCCGTGCACCTCACTACAAAGAACATCACTACATTATGCTTGTCTGTCACCCACTCATTATGGCCTCCGTTGGCTGTGACATTCAGGGGATTGGAGCTCAGTGAGGAAAAATTCTAAAGTGGACTCTTTTTGTCTCTGTGGCTTTGCAGTACATGGTACATGGTTTATGTTGTAAAACAGTTCAGCGTAAAAATCAACTTGAACCTTTTAGAGATTCTCCCTGCTGGTGTTCCAAGAGATGTTACTGTATGTGATATTAAACTACGCGGCTTTATGATACGCTGTGCGTGTTGCGCTTACGGGGCTGTTTTGCTGCTGTCTTTGCAAAACTCTACATGATGCGATCACTTCACTTGCTTGTGCATGGCAGTTGTACTGCTGTGATGAGCCATTTCCAATTTGCAGAGCTTACAAAGCACCGCACTGTTGGATCTCTGATGATTGTGTGCAGATTGGTCTCTAGGAAAATCCGCACCAACATGTACTTCATAGCAGTTTCAAATATGAAAGTATACAGTATTGTGTACACATTATTTAATATTATTTATTTACTTTTAATTGATCCTGTCCTACTGGCCATAGAAGGGGATCAGCAAATCAGATTGGACTGGCCATAGCTGCTCAAGGTTAATATACAAATACTGTAGTATGGACATCTTACTTCTAAAACGGTTCTAAAACATGGCAGCGTTTATCAGTTATTAGTCATGTCTATTTCCCAGGTTATTGCCTTTTACACACTGGCATTGGGTTACTTATCAGTCGTAGATGATATCCAATTGCATCGCCCTGTCTCTTACGCTGTCTGCAGTGTCCAGATAGAGATTTGATTAAAAAAATTCCCGAGTATTTATTTAAACTCTGAAGGTGTACAATTGGACATAAGGTTTAGTGAAGCAGCATGACACTTTCTTTGCCTCTTTATAACTGCAGCAGCTTGAATCAAATTGATGTTGGAACAGTGGTGTGCTTGTTGAGCAGGTAGAGTGAGGTGCAGATGTGATCTGTCATGGCTGCTGGGGAGAAGTATGGCCAGTAAACACTCTCTCTTTATAGAGGATGTGCTGCTGTAGTGTGCACTGAATTAGCCCCCGGCGTAACACACGGCTTAAACCTGAGCCCCAAAGGCCCCTCTGCTGCCAATATGACCTGCACTGCAACTTTATTATGTGTCAGTTTAAATGAAGGAGAATTCCAGTGTAGTTCTTGGCTGCTCTGCTCCACAGCTGGTACTGTCAAGGTTCTAGATCATGCAGAATATGGGCTTTCACTTTCAAACAATTATCCAAGGTCCTGTTTAATTAAGTTTATTTGTTGAAAGTAAGCTTTGAGAATACGAGGCATGTGGATACTTCTCATTAGTGGTTTTGTGGATTTCAGTCATAAATAATTTGCTGAAAGGTTCATGCAGTCACCCCTATGAGCTGGATATAACTTTGATAATGTATATCTGGCATGTGTGAGGTAAGGTTGAAGCAGAGACGAACTAATGAAGCCTACAGTATACATAGATGTGTGACCTCCTTTAATAACTGAAGGCTACAATATAAACAAACAAGTGGACTTGCTCTTTTCCACTTTAAGTTTAGCTCAAGTGTAGCTGCTTTTTTTTTTTTTTTTTTTTCTTGCAGGTTTCCACATAAATGTAATGGTTTCTTGTAAAATATGTCTCAGTAATGAACTTGTTGGTGATTAACAGTTTCTCAGTAGCAGATTAAACGTATCGGAAAACAACTGGAGTGGATATAAATACAGATGAATCTGTCCTTTCGTTTCTCGATGTTCATCTTTGCCTTTTGTTAGCTTCTAGCTAGGCAGGATCGTTGTCAGTTTTGCTATATGAATATCAGTCTGTGGTTTTAGGGTTAAAGGTCAGTGAATTAGCAGTTGTACATAAATGTAATCATTTATGACCATGTATTAAACGAGCTACATGTTGCCGATGTAAGTTAGCTGGCTTCTGTTAGCGATGTAAATTGGTCACAGCTGAAAGTTATGGGAGTGCTTGAGCTGTTTGCCAAGGCTTCCTGCTTCCCTGTGTCAGTTTCAGTTTCAATTTCCTGAATGCTTTAGTTCTCAGTGGGTTAACTCTTGTGTTTGTCTTTACATCCTGTTCTGGTGTTTAGTCTGAAGGAAAATTAGAGAACAGCCTTTATTAAAACATAGAAGCATCCAAAATCACAAATGTAGTAGTGCCGTATGCCAGCATGATGCAAGTGACCAAGAAGGGAAGTCAGAATTGGGCACCAGCAGTGCTAATATTATTATTTAACTATAGGCTAAGCAACATGTGATATTATCATGACATGTTAGATCAAGGAATTAACCTGGATTGGTAAAAGAGTATGACACAAATACAGTGGTGTTCTGGTGAATAAAACCTGTGTGTTAAACTCTCAAATTTCCCCCCCAAAATCACGTCAGGAGAGCAATTGCAGCAGTCGCCTGCTTTCTTTTGTTTGCACAGTATTATAAATTAAGTCATTATTCATGTACTCCACTACAAAATTACTGTAATTGTTCTAGAATGATTAATTATTTCCATGTAGCACCATTCAAGTCATTTGGTAAAAACTCTGATTGAAAGCTTCATGGGTTAGGCTTCCATTACCTAACAGCTACACACAGGATTAAGACAACTTGCATGTAGTGTGTGTGGAAAATACACTTGCCTACATTTTCATTTTAACTCGGGACCAGTGACTAAAAACAAAAGCTTTTTCACCATGGTAAGAAAAAACGATTACTGTAGTTAATACAAGTATATCAGTTTGTGACATATTCAAGGCTTCACAACTGTAACTAGAATTTGAGCCATAGTCAAAGCTTATTTGCTCAAGGACTTGCAATAGTTCCCATTCCCGTTTCACAGCAGATACACACCACCTTCACTGGCACTTGGCTCAGGTACACCTCTTGTGTATAAGGAGTCGTAGCCATGTCTGCCAAGTCACTTGTGAGTTCAGCATTCTCAACATTCATTGGATGCAAAGTTGCCTCACCTTTGGTGTTGATGCCATGTATTGTGCTGCATTATGTTGTTTGGTTACTCACAATGCTGCATCATTTATGTGGAGAATTACATGTTGTCATCACAGCATCACTACCTCAGTACCCGGTCCCACAGCCCAGCACAACATAGTCCAGTAAGTACATATATATGTATAAATAGAGGTTTAAGCTAATAATCCTAAATATTTACATGTATCATGTGCATGACCCTACTTCCCTTGTGTCCATAGCTTTGTGTTAGCCAGTAGTGGGATGCTACAATACTTTATTAACTGCGTTAACATTATTAACACTAGATGTATAAATAATTGACCAGTACTTTTGGTAAACCTGTATAAGGCTGTAACCAGCAAGAACCTAAAACGTATTCTTTTGCTTGCTGCTATGTCATTGTGGTACTGATTTTAGCCTCTAAACATCAGAGCAGTCACCTAAAAGATTAAGCCAGCAATATATTAATTCCCTCCAGAGTAACTTTGTCCTTATCCGCGGTTAATGGGATATCTGCTCATTACCTAATTGCAGATTACTTGGAACTTGGTAACTTGCAAATCCCTAATTGGGCATGTTAGTATGTGTGTAAGAGAGCAGGAAAAGGATACCAGGAGGGAAGCTTGTCCTGCCACAGCAGCAGGTTGCAGGGCTGTGTTAGATGCCTGAAGTGTCATGTGACCCAGTCCCATTAAACCAGCTCTGTGCTGTGAGGCCTGTTATTTTTACCCTGCTGCACCTGGCATGCCTCTAGACCTGCTGCGGCCTGCTTCTCTCTCCTCCCTCTCTCTCGGCACCATCAGGTGTTTCTGTACACACATGCGGGGCTTCGTTCCTGCAATTAAGATTCCACCACGACATGGTCACACACACACTCGCGCTCTCCCTCTCTCTCTCCCTCTCTTAATCTCTCTTTTTTTCCTCTCTCTCTATCTCTCTCTCCCCCTCTTTCTCTCTTTCTCTCTATCTATCTTTCTCACTCTCTCTTGTTCTCCCTCATACCGTTTGTCTCTGTCTCTCTCTTTCTCCCTTTCTCTGTGATAGTGGTGTGCAGGTTTGGGGGTACGCCAGTGCTTCTGATGGCTGTGGTATTATCTCCTGTCCTTTTAGCCATGGCCCTTAAAGAAATCATTTGTAAACTCCCCAGTGTAATTATGGAGACCTATGATTAATTGTCCCATAAAATTAGCCTCAGTCTCGCTTTCATTTTTACTGCTACGAATATTAATTAATGCTAACTCTCTCATATCCCCTTTTTCTTGCACTCTCACTCTCTTTTTTGCTATTTCCCTTTCTCTTCCCCCTCCTGCTCTCTCATGCTCGTGCTCTCTCTCGCACGCTCTCTCTCTCTCTCTCTCTCTCTCTCTCTCTCTCTCTCTCTCTCTCTCTCTCTCTCTCTCTCTCTCTCTCTCTCTCTCTCTCTCTCTCTCTCTCTCTCTCCTCTTCTCTCTTTTCTAAAGCACATCTTTTGAATATTCATTGTGGGTGTGAAAAATTGCCCCGGGCTTGTGCTCAGTATTAGTGTGCTGACTCTCGGATATCCCTAAAAATACATATCTGAAATTAAAAGATGTGTTTTGGGTCATAAATAATATTTACAGGAGGTCAGTGGGTGAGGTAAGCAAGCACTTATTTAAATAATGTTGCATCTTTTGGCCTGTAGATGTCAGGGAATATGCAAAGGAGAGCCCTGCCTTTTGTTTTCATGTAGTACATGTGTCATGTTTGAATTGCTGTGTGTTTATTTAACCCCTGTGATAAATGGCAAGTTGAATGAATCCTATTAAATCTCATTCAGCATGTTGTCAAACTGTAATGTGTAGAACCCAATGTCACCTTGAATAAAATATGTGCCTAAAGAATACATTTGTGTGATAGTATGGTAATTCACACTTAGTTCTGAATCCTATTAGCATTACAATCACACTGTAAGCATGCAACATGGAGATGCTGCCCTAACATGAACAGGTACTAACCATCAATGTTATATGAAAATGCTGAACTATGAAAAGCTTAATGAATGTTTTTTTCTCTTGTGGTGAAGGCAACATACATTGATTTGAGATATATTTGTGGGCCTTGCTGCTTCAAGAAAATCCCTACTGAATACAAAGAGGAGGAAAGGAGAACCTTTATTGGCCAATAGGCTCAAATTTATGTACTGCAAATGGTGCAATTGGATCCCAAGGGAGCAAATCACCTCTCTGCATGAGTAAAGCAAAACGGCAGCATTACAATGCCCTTATACAAAAGCGTCGTAAAGGAGCTCTCAGTTCTGTGGAGATGGGTATTGATGAGCTGTGGAGATATATGGAAGACCAAATTGGTCTCTCTCAGTGCCAGTGGGTTTAGACAGAGCAGGGCAGTCTGTGGAAATGGAGGACGTCTGTGTCGCTTCCTGTTTGGATAGCACCTCTCTGCAGGAGCATTTGGCTGCTCTCCACAGAGGAAATGCCCTTAAAATCGAAGCCTTACTTTGAGCTCAAACACGTAATTGCCAGAGATTTCAGATAATATCGATCTTTTTGTAGAAAGAACCTGAAAAAGAATGAGCCAATAAAAAGTAAAACCCATGCAATTAATTTAATTACACGCCATTAAACTGCCCCAGGGGCTGTACTTACCCTTCATTACTTAGATTATTTATGTTACTACACACAAATTGTAGTTGTTCAAACTAAATTCTAAATCTTTTTTCCCTTATTGTAGTTTTTTGATATTCCTATCCAGATTCATTTTGTTTAATTCTGTATACAGTGGCCTGTGGTGGTCTGAAGGGTACCTAGTATTTTTTAAAGAGTAGTATTTTATATTCCTTGTGGGTTTTCCTTTGTAAATGTAAGTTTATAAAATAATATTTAAACAGTTCCAATGTGCATGTATACTTCGAAGGAACAGGGTTCCTCGTGGTTTGCCATGTTTGGACATTCATAATAACAAACCACACATGGAAGTGTGAGAGAAAGTGTGTGTGTCTACTTAACATCTGTGTTTTTGGGGTTAGTTAGGTAAAGCATTTTTGGCTGCAGCGACACACCGCATGGCTGCATCAGTGATCAACCCTTCAGCCCACAGTTCTGTCACACTGCATGACTGAGTTATGGTGGCGGCTAGGTATGAAGTACATACCTCACCAGCAGTGCCTAACCCTTTGTTTGCACCCCATCCTTAAGGCTATTGTCCAGTAAATCAAAATCATACAGCTGTTTGCTGTGGAAGCCCTTTGCTATATTTGGAACATACTAATTTCTAATTAAATTAACTAATTTCTAACTAAGTAAGCTTTACTGTGCTATGGTTTGGATTTTAGATTTATTGTGTTGTAGCATTGTTTCTTTAGCGCCTTGTTGGGCAATATGTTTAATTTTTTATTGGCATTGATGGCTGCATAAATCTGACTAGAGTACTATGATTGAATGCTCTTGCCTAATGCTAAAACAGATTGATAAAAATCAAATTATAGTGATTGCTACAGAAAGTAACTGTACTGCGATTGGATAGATGAAACGAGGAGGCGGTTGTGTTGTCAGAAACACGTTAATGAGATGCCCGTACATGTTTCCTGTGAGGCAGTCTTGCATTTCCTTTTAACTTCATAAGCAGCCTCTTTATTAGTGCAGCACTTCTCTTCCGCCTAATAATCCAGCAACACAAATAAAATAAATTGTGATCAATGGAGGCAAGCAGAGACAGATGAGGACTCTGTCACCACAGAGACATCGCCAATTTATCTCTTTAATGCATCTCAGCGGGGTTCCCTCTAAAGCAAGGAGATTACTGAAGACTTCTTCAGCTTTGAGCGAGTCGTATGTATACCAGCACAAGATGGAGCAAAGCTATTGCGTACATTATTTTAAATTGCCTTTACAACCGGGACAGACTGTGGGTGTGTATTTAGGGTAGGGGCATGGTGGGGATGAGGGGTGGCAATGGTAGTGGGTAAAACTCTACCGGTTAAAGTTAAAGAACTTTCATAGCCCGGGTCTCTCTCTCTCTCTCTCTCTCTCTCTCTCTCTCTCTCTCTCTCTCTCTCTCTCTCTCTCTCTCTCTCTCTGTGTCTTTCTCTCTCTGTGTCTTTCTCTCTGTCTTTCTCTCTGTCTCTCTCTCTGTCTCTCTTTTCTTGTCTGTCTTATTTCCCATTCCATCTCTTAATGCTTTACTTATTCTCTTCCTTAATGATGTTTTACACTTGTTCATTTATCATCACAAATGAACTCCAGTAAATATGTTTAAATAGATTCTCAGTATTATTTACTTTATTTTCTCAATTTTGTTGTCTGACCTGAAACATTTTGCGTTTGTCCTTCTTTACTAGTCCTTCTTCGTATTCTTTTTGTTCCTGATTTCTGCCATCAAGAGCAAAACTGTATTGGCTTCTTTCAGTCCAATGATTTTCTAAGTAGTGGTATGTACACCAAGCAAGCTTTAAGTATAAGGAAAAAAGCTGCTGTCTTTGACACAACCCCCAGTCCCCTACTCTAAGAGCAATTGTCTGGTATTTCACCAGGCCCAAGGTCAATTTTAGCTCGCCTCGTAAATTGTTTTGTTTGATGGCCTACATTTGCCTCAATAGCAGGGGGAAGGCCAACCTCATAAAACCGTAAAAGGGGGAGCCACCGACCCTGGGCTTGGCTTGCTGTATTGTTGTGCCTAAGAAAGGCCTCCAGCCAGGGCCAGGATGGTAAGTCCTGTTGTTGGTGGACAGAGGGCTAAGGTGCTGTGCTGCTCTCAGCTAGGCCTGTGTTTGTGAAGATACAAAGAGTATGACCCATCCTATTGTGCTGTCATTAAGCCTGGACAGCACACAGCGTTCAAATCAAGAGAGATGGACATCTACATGCAGTAAACACATACATGATATAGAGACCTAGACCTGTCATGCTTCAGATATAGATTATTTTGTCAAAGAATAATTTTTTTAAAATCTCATTGGCAGTGGTTTGAGTCATTAGTGAAGCATGAGCCATGACTGTGATGCTCACAGTGACTCTCAGTTTTGAACCCAGACTCCTCTCCCTGTGGGGGCAACACACAGTGCCTGGCAAAGGCAATTAAACTACAGGGAGCATAAAAGCACCAGAGACCAGCATTTTAATGACTTCAGAGAGTTGTGATTAATGAGCTCAATAGTTATTGATAGTCATAAACTACACACAATTAAATGCGAGCCATTTACTGAAGATCTAAGACTCTTAAATCAAACATGTCTAATTCCATACAGTATGTGCTTACAACACAACGTTATTAGTCATGCTTATGGGAGATCATGCAAAATCATTCTCATAGCTGTAGGTACCTTATAAGCTTTAATTTTAGAGATTAAGGTTAAGGAAGGAATTTTCTGTGATGTGCAGGAAAATTAGTTGTGTGTAATTGATGTGTGATACAATGCCTTTAGTTTATTTAATTGCTGAATGGAATCATGTAAAATAGCTTATAATTTGTAGACAAGTTGCACCAATCAGATTAAACCAAACCTCCATGTTCTAAAAGGTCACAACCACAACTTACTGTCAGTCTGACACACTACATATAGGGGCCAAGCCTCAAGTTAGAAAAAGTTGGATATTCTGGTCGTCTTGGCCAACAAAAATTTGCTATTAGATATTTTATATCACTGCTGCTAATGCTAGAGCTAGCTGATGGAACATATTGATGATGATGATGACGATGATAATTACACTTTAGCAGTGAAAAGACTTATTGTTTGCAACAACTGTCACAAACCTTTTCTTTCTTTAGAATAAGGAAACTGTAAAAAGTAAAAATACCATTGATGCAGGTATTGCAATGATGACTTTTTTACATGAATCCAGTATACCTTTTGCTCGCATCTTATGTATATAACACCCAATCCTAGTGTCCAGTACTGTGTGTAAGAGAGAGATATGGTGAAGTGTGTTTCTGCTCTGTTCCCAGTGAGAGGTATGTAATGGTGCTTGCTGAGTGAGCAGGGCAGCCTCAGGGCTGTGGAAGTGCTGCTGCTGCAGCATCATAAATTGCCTGCTCTACTCCCTACAGAGCTAACCCACCAATCAGTGTGCAGAGCTGCCTGGCTGGACACACCCGCCTTCCACGCACCCCTCCCCCATGATACACCTCACATCCTGCTCCGACCTTACATGCATAAACGTTTATATACACACACGCACGCACACACACGCACACACAAAGCTGCATCTGTATCTCATTAACATGGTTATAATGAGCAGAGACACCTGAGGGTCCTGGAGCACCATTACACACAGACACACACACACACATACATACACCAACGAATTGTATCATAACAGCAAATAGTACAATGTAAGTATACAGATACACTTACGATACATAACTCTCAGTTGGTCGTACCTGACTCAGACCAGCTCAGAAACAAGAATATAATAAAGAACTTTCTTATGCTACCAGTTTTTTTTTTATTATTATTATTATTAACCTCCTGAGGCCCCAGCTTCCTCATAGGAGGACATTACATTTCTGCTTCTCTGCACCATGATACTTTTTTAAAACGTTGACCCTTTGGCCTCATATGAGGACATTGTCTTTGTACAGGAAGCTGTTTTGGCAAAAAACAATGTTTAGTTTTTTATACTTGTTGGGTCCTACTAATCACAAATAGCTAGGAGAAATTAAAATTGCAGACCAAGCAAGTCCATGTCTCAGGGGGTTCATAAAGATTATGTTTCATCATTATTATAATACATTAACATTTTAGCATTCTAACTGTAGTCATTGACGATAATGGATGTAACTCTTGTTTTAACTATGTCTTGAACAGTAGTTTACTGTTTTCCCACTGATAATGTTTTACATTACATTTACTTTTATAACATTTAGCAGATGCACCTATCCAGATATACTTCTCCAACTCCACTGCTGAATCCCAGGAAGAAAAGTATGTTGTTAAAAACATGAGGCATTTCAATCAAACTGTTATTCTGATAGTCCTTTAACAGTAGTCATTGTTATCTTTGGTTCATGTAAATACTTCCGTGTAGTCACAGCATTGTTTCATTTTTATCTTTTTTCTGTATCATTTTTTTTCTTTTTCTGTATATTTTTTGTTCATTTTGCTCGTGTTTTTTTGCTATCCTGTGTCCCTTTCTTACCACTGTCACCTTTGGCTCATTGGGGCTTGGACCTGGATTTTCTGTGAAGCTTTGTAACGATGTCCGTTGTCTGTACAGCTTAAATGGAACCAGTGTTTTAATTGTTTCTCTTCTTGTGCTTGAACCCCAAACTATTGTTTTTGAGCTGTTTAAGACAAAATTTATTAATTCTAAGGATAAAAACTAGCATTGCTTGTTGTAATGTTTTCCCTATTCTGAAGCTCAGGGAATACTAATTATTCATTTGTAGCAACAGGTGTGTTGTGAGAAGGGGAAACTCCCAAAATGTACAGTGCAGTGGTACTCAAGGACTGGGGTGAGAACAGTTTCTTGTAAGCTTAATTTACCTTTTGTTTATCAATGAATTAAACTGTGTCACACTATAGGTAGATAGCTATAGCTGCCTCCCTCAGCCCTTTTCGGTAAGCTTTCAAAATGCTGCATAGTGTTTGTAAAATGATACATTGAATGAAATGTTGCGAGATGTTAAGATCATTTTGGGCTATTTAGGTAGGACAAAAAATGAGCTTGTTTGAATTCTTCTTTAGACTGATCGGCCTCATCCAGTCATATTTTATAACTGAGACAGTTTTAATTGATATTTCAAATAATTATCCCCATAGCTATCGCTGTCATCTTGCCAGTCACAGACTAGTAACCATAGGTTTGCATTCTTAGTATACCACACAACACACATATTCTAAAGATGCATTGTCAGGGCTCCTTCACTTTAACCATTTTTTGAAATGCCAGGACTTTTTATTGGCTTATCTAGTACCCAGTTTCAGTGTTCAATTATTGAATATCATCAACAGCAACATAATATGAACCTCAAAAAGGGTGAAACACTGATGATTAAAAATTAATAGCGACTTGTAAAGACCAACAGAGAAATGTGAGCTATTAACATATAGTCAAAAAGGGCTGTAAGAGAACGGTAACATTGCACATCACATGTTAACGTGCATTAACGTGATCTAATATGAGAATAATGGTGTTGAAATGCTAGCAGTGCCTTTGAGTAAACATGAGATATTTCATTCAACCGGCCTAAAGCTTAGCACATAGTACTTGATCCCAGAGATAAGAAAATACTCAGGAGTAATGTGAAATACATGAAGGGGGTCATTGGTCATATGGAAAAAAGGGCTAAGAGTGCTTTTCAGAATGCAGAGCATATCCACAGTAAGTCAATTTTTGAAGTTTTGAGGAATTCTCCTTTGACCACTTTTGCAAAGCAGACTAGTGTGAATCCTGCTAAGGGCACTGCTTCAAAGCAAAGGTAATATAGCAGACAAGTGTGTTGAGGTAGTGATGCTAATAGGGCATGTTGTTGCATACCATTTTTTTTAAAACCATGATTAGGAATGGTCAGTATTGCAATAGTTGGATGCACGTTAAGTCCAGAGCTCAGGCCTTTGGAGAGGCCACAGAGAATATGAGCTCCATAAAGCCGAGAAATAAATATAGGCAGGACTCTCCTGCTATAATTCAGGCTGTATGCCTCCAAATAGCAGGAAGAATGATAAGAAATGGACCCTCCCTTTCCCCGCTCCCTTGTCCTCTCCCTTTCTAGCTGAAATCTAGCCAAGACTGCTTGCTTTATGAGCACAGGTTAAATCCTTTTTAAAAATTGAAGTAACACGCTTCTCACAACATGAATCTTACTTTCCCCTCCCCCTCTCTCCCTTGTTCACACCATCTCTCCCTGCATTAAAAGAGCCACAGTGGCTCTCTTTTATTGTCTTTTGAGAAGTTTGTTCTGGGACGAGTTATAGTGATAATAGAGGGAACGCTGAGGGCAAATGTACAGCGTCTGTGACGGTAATCAGCTCCCTGCCTGTGAGTTTAACACTCATATTAATTAAGTATAATGAAATTCAATGAGAAATGCCCACTGGATCAGTGCAGCCCATCCGTCTTCCCCATCCACCGCAGAACACACACTCTCTCTCTTAGGACGGGAAACTACTGTTCATGCATACATGCCCACAACACGCTGGGACTTAAACGAATGGCCATCACAACTGCAGCATTTTATTAGTTTAACACTACCATAAATATGAGGTCCAAATCCGAATCTAAATTTAAATCTGATTGTGTCAGGTTTAAAGCAGTCAGTGTTGCCGAGTAGCTCCGTTTTGACAAATGAACATGACAGACAGGGGAAAATAATTTGACAGGTGACAAATGTTGAGGTACGATAGCATCTGAAAGCTGGGCTACCTGAAATATGACTTATTCTATTAAAATAATTCACTGAGGATATTGAATGTTATTTTAAAGACCTCAACAATTTGATAAGAGCTCCCTCCATAGTCCCTAATAGTGCTAATTCAGTTTATGACAAATGCTTATCATGATGCAAGAAGGAGAGTGTATGCTGGGTTATTTATTGTTTGCTCATTGAGTTGTTATTCTTCGTCTGGAAAAACTTGGGTTATATGACTATGGTGTACACAGATTTATTTGCACTGGAATCAGTAAGTCTGTTTTTTCCGCAGTTGTATCCCATCTTAGACTGTGTGAATGACACTTCAAAACTGGAAAATCTGTTTAAACTGTGGAAATATTCTGATAGGGGCATGACATGATTTGTTTCGAACAGTGTTTCAGTAATACTGTGGAATGAATAACTTAATAACTTTTTTGATAAATTTGGTGTATTATTTTGCAATACACCCAAACAGTGTTTGTAAAGGCATCTATAGGTTGGACTTTAGGGGAAGAATCTGGACTAAATACAGCTGTTGCTGGGGGGCTTCGAACAGCACACTTACAGTAATAACAGAAAAACGTGATTTCCCTAATCTTTTCAACATGTGTAGATTAGCATGCTGAAATGATTGACCTTGCCCCCATAAAACCACTTAGTATACACACTCAGTAAACTCCAATATACACAGATGGAGCCTATTGTTTTCAAGTGGTCCATCTGGTGGCAAATCTGTCAAAAAGTTATGCTTAGAGAGGAAATTTGTAGCCATCAGCATAAGAAACTTAATGTTTGGGGAGCAGAGGACATTT
The DNA here is from genome assembly GCA_024036415.1 of Prochilodus magdalenae. Classification (NCBI taxonomy): domain Eukaryota; kingdom Metazoa; phylum Chordata; class Actinopteri; order Characiformes; family Prochilodontidae; genus Prochilodus; species Prochilodus magdalenae. The sequence continues at coordinate 85,954 of JAMWET010002891.1, forward strand.
AGACATCTGCTTAAGCGGTAGAGATGGACTACATTCAAGCTTGCTCCTGCTTTATAAATCCCAAAATGCATTAGCCATAACCCTACCTCTTACAGACTTCACAAGTAGCATTTGACAATAAAGGCCATTCATTGTAAAAACTGCCAGTAAGAGACTCAATTCCAGGTTTGGCCACAAAACTGCTAAATGTGCGTTTACAATAATTGTGATGTCTTATTTGGCTGTACTATGGTTGGCCAAATTTTTTTTAAATGCACTTAATATATTGGTTATAGTGTGAAGTATTATTGTGCAATGTACATGATTTGTAAAGTTGATATTTGGTATGTAAAGGTGTTTCATTTCCATATTAGTCCATCTAGGGTTAGGGTTAGGCTTCCAAAGACTGCTAACAGTAATATGGCCTGCTATTATTTAAGCTGCTCAGCTGGCAGAACAGAGCACTGTGGAGTGCTCAATAAACAGTCAGAAAATGACAGTCCCATGTGAGCCCTTCATTTTCATTGCAGCTCCAGCTCAGCAGTTTTCTCCCGGTCTGTAAGACGTCCTGAGAACTGCAGATCTGGAGTGAAATCAGAAATGAAAAGCTTAGTGAACAATGTAGCAGGATGTAGCAGTGATCTCTAAAAAAGGGAGGTCTTTTTTTCTCCTCCCATATCTTTTATTTATTTTTATTTTTTTCTTTGCTGTCTGTTCTGATGTTTAGATTGTAAATAACTTGGTGAATTTCATGGTGTGCTTTTTAAGTAGTCGTACTGTCTATACATTCATTTGAATTTTGTTTGCCTTGTCTTGTCTTGGCTCGTCTTGGCTCGTCTTGCCTCGTCTCATCTCCTCTCATCTATAGTGTTCCAGTTTCAACAGCTCACATATGATTTACCCTTTGTCACACACACACAGCGTGTTTTAGGGATTGTTGTATGGCGTGTGCTCTGGAATGCTTACATAAACTTGGGTGCAATAAATTCAAAGCGAAGACAGAAATGTTGATTAGGTACAAATGTTCTCATTCTAATTATCTTTTATGTATTGCTTTGTTTTGTGCTTCTTATTGTCTTGCCATGCTGCCACGGTTCAGCGTTCTTGAATTTATGGAGGGGAGAAAAAGCCTACTGAGGCTATAACTCACTGGGTAAAACAGTGTCTTATTTACATTAGATATCACACACATACAAGCACATGCATTCACACCATAATTCCACTTTCTGCTTCTTCTTTCTTCTGGAAGTGTTAATTGACTGCACAATGCGTCATTTTAATTGTTTTGGATATTATTATAACTTGTGACATAAGCTTCAGCATTTTTTTCAAGGAGTCTCTAGTGGCTTGGTAAACACAATTGAATTTGTTCAAACATTTTCATTACATTTCATTATTACTGGCTAAGAAAAAAGAACTAAACAGGATCTTAAAGGTAATGGATAAACAACTGACTCACAACATTCCCAAGTTGAATGCAAAAACAAGTGCTTGCTTTACAACAGTGCAGGTCTTTCATGTTCTGCCAGACTGCCATGGGTTCTGTTCCATCGGCGTAGTGCAGCGAGATCAGTCTTTCGTTCTCTCATTATGTCAGCTCCTCTTGATGCTGTGTGTGTGTGTGTGTGTGTGTGTGTGTGGTGAGCAGGCCTCCAGGGCTCTGGAGTTGAAGAGCATCAGGTCCTGGCTGGCCTAAATGCTCTTTACTGCTGCCGTTGGCTGCCAGCCCCAGCCTTCATTAGGCTCAATCTCCAAATCCTCATTATTAATGAATGGAGGCGTTTGGGGGTGTGAGCTGCTCATTCTGTAAATGGCATTTCTGTTGTCCTGCCACAGGGCAAAGCTTATGGCTAATGCTTAGCGCCATCCCTCTAATGGACCCGCAATGAGTGCCAACTACCACATCAACATTTTAAACAGGACTTTTGTATTCTGTTCGGCCAATATGTTGTGGGAAGGCTGCTGCAGTCCTGTGTTTTTTTTTTATTTTATTTATTTATTTATTTTTGGAAGCACTTGATCTTTCATATACCTTTCTGTGTCTCATATAATGCTGCGCCCTCCTATATTATTGTGGAAGCTAATTACATTGTTTTATTGCAAAGTCGTATATTTATAGATCCATATGACTGCTTTTATTGTGTCTGCTCAGTTCTCAGTAATTCATTGGTTTAGAATGTCTTTGGGCGGTGGTACTAGCTCTGTGCATTTCTTTTTCTCATAATATTGCTCATATTATTGATCAGACACTATGGTTTAATTCTATCCCTGTGTTGGGTTGGACTTGCTGGAGCGAGGGAAATCTTTGGTATATCAATAACAGGAAACAGCAGGGAGAAAAATAATGGAGCATTTCAGAGCCCTGCAGGCAGCCGAGTTTCTGAAGGAGAAAGTTTAGTCAAGACAAGGCTTACAAATCTGTGCATATGTGATTAGGTGTGCATGTATTTACACTGATCATAACAACACACACACAAAAATTAAAACTGCGTCCTTGTTTCTGCACTCACTGTCAATTTTATCACAATTACAGACTATAGTCAGTCTGTTTTTCTGCCTACACTGTAAGCCCCATTCACCCTGTTTTTTTTTTTCTTCTTCAATAGTCAGGAGGACCGTAGTACCACCATAGGACAGGAAATATTTGGGTGGTGGATCATTCTCAGTATTGAAAGAGATTTTTAAACAGTGTCCACTTACAGTCCACTCTGTTAGACACTCCTACCTTGTTGATTCACCGTGTAGGTGTAAAATAGACCATAGCTAATCTGTTGCCTAACAGATGTCAGTGTTAGTCATCTTCTAATCCTTCAGGATGCTATTGACTAGACATTTGTGCTTGGTTTACTACTCTCAGCAACCACAAATTACCAACACCCAGAGCTGAATTCTCCTTCAAAAATGTTCTTGAAAGACAGTGAAAACAATATGGTGTGTTTCTTGGGTTTTTTTTTTTCCTTTTTTTTTTGTGTTAATTTCATAAAATGTATGAATGCACATACATAACGTTAAATATTTCCAAAAAATTAAATCTCTGTTTGAACTTTTGCTATCAGTAAACCCACTGATGAGTCATGGTCGCCTCTGCTGTGGGTATGATGGCAATCAAGATGATGAATTGGCTGTGTGCCAGCAAATAAAACATTTTCACGGATGCTACAGATATCAGCATATTTAAAAGAAACTCCAGTGAAGATCAAATTGGGCTATAAATGTCAGATGTGTGGATGACCTCAAAGTTTCAGCTTTCATATAAAGTGATTAAGCTCTTTCACATTTCCAAAATGGACTGAGACATGCTCTGCTGGAAGCACAGAATTAGATTTTATTAGAACTAAAATACATTCGGTCTGTTTGTTTTGGTTCTTGGTGTCGTGTGGAGTATTGAGTAAAAGAACAGTGCTTCATGTCTTGAAATAACGTGAGGAAACTCTATTCTCTATTCACTTTTCATTGGAAACTATCCAGCACAATGTCACAGTTTGCTTGTTTTGTTGATATCGTAATAGTATAGCTGTCCTCATTGTGCAGTGTTTTCCAGATCTTTCACATTTTTGTGTACATTTTTAGTGTTACGTTTGTGTGTTGTGTCCTATAGCTCTCTATCTTTGGCATTATTGATTTGAAAACAACACATACTTGTACCTAGATTCCTTTATATAGGTTTATCCTATAGATATTCAGTTTTGTACTTGATATGTCATTAAAAGTCTTTAAATTTGAAAATGTGTACGAACCCTGTGCCTATAAACGAACTTGCCTGTCGATGTTGTCCTAGCATACACATGTGCACGTTCAACATACATGCATGGTGCCTTGTCTTTGTCTGTGACACTGGACCCCGAACAGACACATCAGTGATCACTCAGTGTGTTTGAAAGATCACAGCGCCACATGAAAGGAAATTAGCTTGTCTTTATGAGGAGCAAATGAGAAAGACCATGATACATGCATACATCAAAGCGCAAAGCTTGGATCTGCTTTGATTACGTGTACTTCTTTCACTATTCTATTCTATTCTAGTCTATTCTATTCTATTCTATTCTATCCTTCTAGTCTGGGGTGAACAGTTTAAAGAATTGTTTCATAGTGATGTTGTGACTGCAGTATGTCTATGGTCTTGTCCTTTTTGCAAAGGTTTACCAGCATATCCATTTTTCTATCTATATATTTTTTGCTGATTTTTAGTTTTATGCATCATTTGAACACAGCAGCTACTGTTTACACTGCTGTTGCCCTTTCCTGTAAAGTTGGCATTTTGGAGATACATGTTTATCTTTATATATATATAATATATATATATATATATATATATATATATATATATATTATATTTATATAGATATAATATATATATATATATATATATATATATATATATATATATATATATATATATATATATAAAGGGAACACTTTTTAATCGGAGTATAGCATCAACTCAGTTCAACTTCAGGGATATTGATCTGGTCAGTTAAGTAGTAGGGAGGGCCGTTAATCAGTTTCAGCTGCTTTTGTGTTAATGAAATTAACAACAGGTGCAGTAGAGGAGCAACAATGAGACACCCCCCAAAACAGGAATGCTTTACTAGGACGAGGTCATTGACATTTTGTCCCCCCTCATCTTTTCCGACTGATTCTTCACTAGTTTTGCAGTTGACTTGGGTCAGCATCATGACTAGTACCATGGTGCGGTACCTGGACCCTACAGAGGTAGCACAGGTAGTCCAACTACTGAAGGATGGCACATCAATATGTGCCATTGCCACAAGGTTTGCTTTGTCTCCCAGCACAGTCTTAAGAGTACGGTGGAGATTCCAGGAGTCAGGCAGTTACCCTAGGAGAGCTGGACAAGCTGTAGAAGGTCCTTCCCCTCAGCAGGACTGGTATCTGCTTCTTTGTGCTAGGAGGAACAAGATGAGCACTGCCAGACCCTACTGCTGTGAATGTGTCTGACCAAACAATCAGAAACAGGCCTCATGAGGGCAGCCTGAGGGCCCGACGTCCTGTAGTGGGCCCTGTGCTCACTGGCCAGCACCGTAAAGCTTGGTTGGCATTTGCCACAGAACACCAGAATTGGCAGATCCGCCACAGGCGCCTTGTGCTTTTCACAGATGAGAGCAGGTTTTCCTGAGCACATGTGACAGACGTGACAGGCTCTGGAGACGACGTGGAGAATGTTATGCTGCCTGCAACATCATTCAGCATGACCAGTTTGGTGGTGGGTCAGTGATGGTCTGGGGAGGCATATTCCTGGAAGGACGCACAGACCTCTACAAGCTAGACAACGGCACCCTGACTGCTATTAGGTATCAGGAGGAAATCCTTGGACCCGTTGTCAGACACTACGCTGGTGCAGTGGGTCCTGGGTTCCTCCTGGTGCACAACAAAGCCCGTCTTCATGTGGCGAGAGTATGCAGGCAGTTCTTGGAGAATGAAGGAATTGATACCATTGCCTGGCCCACCGGCTCGCCTGACCTAAATCCAATAGAACACCTCTGGGACATTGTTTCGGTTCATCTGACGCCACCAGGTTGCACTTCAGACTGTCCAGGAGCTCAGTGATGCCCTGGTCCAAATCTGGGAGGAGATCCCCCAGGACACATTAGGAGCATGCCCCCATGTTGCATACAAGCATGTGGGGGCCATACAAACTACTGAGTACCATGTTGAGTTGCTGCAATGGATTTTGGGTTAAATGGACGAGCCTGCTGCATCATTTCTTCGCTTTGATTTTCAGGGTCTTTGAATTCAGCCCTCTGTAGGGTGATCATTTTCATTTCCATCAAACGATGTGGCATCCTTTCGTTCCTAAAACATTACCCAGTCTATATGAGTAAAGATAATCTGCATGATTTTTTTTCACATTGAGATCTGATGTGTTTTCAAAGTGTTCCCCTTTATTTTTTTGAGCAGTGAAGTTTGTTGAGGAAATTTCTGGAAGTATCATGATATTCAGTATCATGATATCCTACACAAGTGTTTGGTGTTGGTCTCATCTACTGACAGTTTACAATCTCAGTGCTATTGGGTTAAATTTCCCTCTTTAAAAGTTAAGAGAACATTGTTGATAATTTAAGCTATCATTCAAAGCCTCTTTATAATGGTGGTGCAGTCTTAGTTTGTCTGTTCTGTTGTTAAGGCTAGTTCTGAGGTGTTCTGTACAGTGAAAGGGTGTCTGTGTGTGGTTTATTTGTGTGTTTGTATGTGTGGGTGTGTTCAGGGTTTGGGGAGTGTGTGTAGCTGCTCTATCTACAGAATCTGCCATTCATTAAAAATCAGACATGCATGTTTGTGTTTGTGTCTTTATGTTAGGCACACAGTATGACAGCTCCCTTTCACTCTAATACGGCAGATACAGATTATTTTGTGCTGCCTTTTCCCTTTTGTTTCTCTCCTAAAACACTCACACACAGGCAGTTGGGCCCCTGGGACTGTCTCTCCTCTGTAGTAGTAATAGTTGTGAGAATGGTGGCCAGCAGCTTTGTTTAGGGCAGCGCTCTGTCTTGCTTGCCTGCTGCCAGGTGCAACACATTTGCAGGTGTTAGTACTGGGCATGTGCTGTCTGCACCAGCGAGCTGGTATTGGTAGCACATGACAGTACCAACTTTTGTGTGTGGTGGTATTAATAAGTAACACCATAAAATTAGCATTAAATATGTTTCAATATTGCAGTATTGTATGCCATTGGGTATTTGTGGTGCTCGGCAAAATGCTTCTTATGTAATTGGTGTAAAATTGACCTTTGCTTTGTATAGTATAAAGACTGAACAGGCAGTCACCTGAGACTGTTTTCAGTTTTCAGCTGCTCATGTGATTCATTCTGTCCATGGATGATTTAAAGACCGTTTGTCACATACATTTGATTTGAGATTTTTGGCTTTGGTAATGTTCGCTCTCTGGCTTCTTTTGGCAACCTACCAAAAAACAGCCTGCTATCAACAATGAACTTTGAAGCAGTTGAAGATTTTAACACATTCACTATGTACCATCAAAAGGTGGTAATCCTAATTTGAGCAATTTTAAGGACATCTACCTGTAGAGAGTAATGCTGCCCCGCTTATGTAGGAGGCTTGCACACATGTTTAGAACAAATACAGCAGTGGTAAAATGTTTCGTTTTGTCTGGAGAATCTCTTCAAAGGTACTGTACTGTATCTTTTAATGGGTGCTTCAGATTGTCCAGCAGTTCAAATGCATACTAAACTGCTGTGTACACTCCCTTTGGTGAAATATAAGAGATCAATACAGAACAGTTCAATCAAACCAAGTTAATTCAGCTCTGTAAGATGTTGTTTTGTGGCATTCGATTTTATTCGGTCTCGATTCCTAGAATTTTTTCTCCATTTAAATATCAAAGCTAAAGTGCTCTGTCCAGTGTTTATGCACTGCTTTTGTTTGTATTTTTATTTGTTTTGTAGCATTTTTTTATCTGCCTCTGGAGGACATGTTTAAGCCCTGCCTCCCTCATTAACATGCAGAGATTGAGCTTTGATGGCCAATCACATTCATCTTGTCATGCTGCTCTGCCACTGAGGCTCGTTAATGTTTTATGGCAACATGCTCACACAGACACCATCTCTCTCTCTCTCTCTCTCTCTCTCTCTCTCTCTCTCTCTCTCTCTCTCTCTCTCTCTCTCTCTCTCTCTCTCTCTCTCTCTCTCTCTCTCTCTCTCTCTCTCTCTCTCTCTCTCTCTCTCTCGACAACGCGCACACACACACACACACACACACACACACACACACACACAAAATGACTGACATGAATGCACCATTTCTGTCTGGCATTAGGCCACCTCTGTAGCACTCGTTTCTGGTACAGCTTAAAAGAGACAAAACAACATGGTGTCAGAATGTATTAGTAGAATCTCTGCTGGGACTGTTGTAAAACAAGATTGTTTCTGTTGCTCAATATATGCGGTTTTTCTCTGACAAAGCACGTTCTTATAATCTGTATTGCTATTTCGGTGTCTCCACACAGGTTTCTCAGATGACTGCAGCTAGGGAGGTGATAGCTGGGGTTGGAAATGCTGACCTGAAATTCTGCATTTCCGGGTTTACAAATAAATGCTGAATTAGCTCATAGGCAGAGAATAATTAAAACTCTGGACAATTCAGATCACTGCATAATTAATGCCAAAGTGCTATGGAGAGGTAAAATGTCCTCAATGCATTATCTACATCAGCACATCTGATACTAAATATCTGAGTCAACAGAGAGAAAGTGGGAGCCGAAGAAACGGATGGGAGTAAACTTATTTTTTTTGGGTAACGCTTTCGATAGTAATTAACTACATAAACTAGCATTTCACAGAACTAATCTATAACCACTGCCTTAAATGTTACCAAATTATTTCCTATAGACAGACAGATAAGGGTCCTTGTTACCTCCCAACATCTATTATTTAGCAATAAAAACTGATGATGATTCAACATTTAATTGCTCTGTTGATCATCAACTAAAGGGCTGTTTATACGGAATACGAAGTTTTACATGGGGAGGTATAGTCGTGTAATCTTAATACATGATATCTGTAAATTTTATGACTGGGAATGGGTAATATCTCTGCACTGATGACTGATGCAAGATGGGAGTGGCTACTCGATTTTAGCACTGAAGGCACCTCCAAAAAAAGGCACTCACCAAACAGCAAAGTAGAGAATTATAACATCAATAACATCTTATAAGCAACATGTATTACAGACATTTTAATTAGAAAATTAGCAGGTTACATTTTATAACATGCATGTAAGCTGAAGGCTACGCTTCATAAGGACTTACCTAGGACTGCCAGAGGAGTTGGTCTGGATTTAATGTGTTGTATGTTTGCCACAGACATGAACGAACTAGGGTATCTGTGCCATGCCCTATGAAACCAAATGCCTCTTTGAACGCCTCCATACTTGAGAAAGCTTTTGTTCCAACGGATATGATGGAATATTTACACACATTGGACTGGATTAATTTACCTGAATATATTTTTGTGGCTTATTTTACAGAAGGTAAAAGGTGCCTTAATCTTTATTGACATGGGAGCACATGGTCTGTAGAAAATGATTGACATGGCCCCTTTGGACGGGACTAATTAAAAAAAAAAAAAATAGCACTTCATCCCAGGATGTGATTTTGTCGGGAGCTTAGCAGCAAAGCAAATCAGTGTAAAACCATGTCTGCTGTAATGTTGGTTGTGTTTTCCAAAACAGTTAAATAATTCTCAGATTACTAAAGACTACTAAACCTGCCAGTAATGGATACGCTAAATTTGATGTGTTCTAGCAGGGAAATCACTGATCTTCCAGAACTGGAGTTAAATTGGGACTGGGCAACATTACAATATCTATCGGTATTATTCTAAATTATGTCCCAAAGCAATACAGTATGCTTTCTGATCATATTGTGTATACCGTCAGTACTTTTAGAACATTGACAGTCTGCATGTTTTATTACAAAGAAAGCTGAATTGGTCCCAATGAACAAGATTTAGTGTAATGCAATGTGCCAGATATCGAATACATGAATTATTGTGAAAAAAATTTTTTTTTTTTTTAAATATGTAGTGATTCTCATGTATTGTGAAAATTTCTAGAACTTTGCCCATATTAGGTTTTTGCCATATCGCCCACCTCTAAGTTGGATACAGGCCTTTAGGTAGCTGGGCCTGCTTTTTTGCTAAGCACTTTTGGATCTAGTCTCTGCAAGAGGCTGGAACTAAGCTGCAGGTTGTGACATACCCAAACCAGACTGACACAGTGTCTAAAAACTAATATAATTTTTTCAAGCCTGTTTTATGGTCTGACGTGCCCTTTGATGTAATGTTCCAGATGATTTAACAGAGAAGATAGAGGCAGTAGAAACCAGCACATTGATTTTGTTAAGTAAATAGAAAACTGATGTGAAGTCTGAATGAAGCAACAACTCAACGCATGTGTACTGATGTGAATAAAAGCATTTCTGGCTTTGTTCATCTTCACTGTGTTCCAGCAGCTCAGACCTGCAATAAACTCTCACTGCCTATTCTGGTTCAAGGCGTTGTGTTTCACTACAGTTTTATAGGAGCTGTACATTAGGGTTCTTTCCTTTTTCTCTTTGTTGACTGGAGGGTAGAGATGTGAAAAGCACAAACTTGCTTATGGAATTTTGTATGGATTACATATTTACATACTAAATTCTGTTGTTGTACATCAGCATTCAGACACACTTTAACTTAAGCACAGAATTAGTACCCTTCCACAAAACATTCTTAGCAGGTACTCACAGCTCCTCTTTTAGCTACGTCTATAAACAGAATGACCATTCTGGATACTGGATTTCAATCAGTCAATCAATATTTATTGGTAGAGTGCTTTTTACAACAAATGCTGTCTCAAAGCAGCTTTACAGAAGCTTCCCTAAATATAGGGAAAGGAAATCCGCGTTAGAAGGTTTAAATTCTTGGCCTATATCAAACAAAGAAAAAAGGGAAATGCTAAAATGACTAGAAACTGTTTAATGGATTATGAACACACAGAAATATGTCGGTGCACCATCAGCTTTGCAGAAGAAGCCATAGATCACCTAAACACTTGGTGAAATCAAATTATAAAAACTGACAGTAGAACTTGCATGTATTTATAATAGTGAAAGTAAGCATTTCCGTACAGGGTAACAAGATCTCAGAGGATTGGGGCTGCACAGATCTCCACTATCATTATGGGAACACCACGTTAGTATTAGCAAACCTATGCGTGTGGTGGTGAGTTTTTATACTGTGTCACTTTCCAAACCTAGATGCAATTTCTAATTTACTTTTGTTCGCTTTGCTATTAGTCAAAGAATATCTCCTTAGGTCCTTAGCTCAAAAGTACCACAGATTCTTAATCAGTCTATATGGAATATCTAACATGTTTGACATGAAAATTAGAAAATTTAGCAGTGGACCCAATTTCAGGGCAAAAACAATTTTTTAAGCCTCTAAGTAAAGAACAAATCTAAATGAAAAAGGTACACTTAGCTTTGGGCAGAGTGACGATTCCTTAAAAAGTCTGAGACATTTGGGAGCTGTTTTCAGAAATCTGGTGTTTTTTGAGGTGGATTTACTCATTAGCAGACATTGTTCATAGGTCGATGCAATTGCGCCACTCTGGAGCCCTAGCACACACTGTTTTAAGGGAACAGCTTAAGTTTAAAGTCTAGAGAGCAGAAACATACATCCTCAATGGGGCATAACAAAAACAGGCAGCTTTTATCTAAAACAGCCAATGAGAGCACCAGTCTAACAGCAAATGTATCCCTTTAATCTAGCCTGTCTTGTGTTGTGGTCACATGAGGAAACACAGTATTTGTATTTATTTGATGTGGAACATAGCTAAGATGTTCTGGTCACCCTTAAATCAAGCCATGATCTGCAAAGGATTACAAATGTCAGTTGTTAATTGCTTGATCATTATATATTTTAGTGCTGCAGGTATCAGATTTTATTTTTTGGAATATTCAAGTGTGTTCTTGGAGATTCTGTAGAAATAAGTAAAACTAAAGATGAATAATTCTTATTTTTCATATGATATACATTTTTATTTTCTTTCACAATATTTATTTATTTGTTTGTTTGTTTGCTTGTTTATATATGAATTTTAAAAGCTTAATTGAAATAGTTCTAGGTAAAAAACACTGTTGAACAATTATTTTCTTAGTTAACAATTTAAATAACATTATAACTGTCCAGGCCTGCCCAATCTGACAGGGGTTTATTTAGAAACTAAGGATGCACCAAAATGAACTTTTTTTTTTCAGTGTTTCATTTATTTTGCCACTTTTTCACTGTTGCAGAAATGAAAAGGCCTAAATCCCAGACAACAAGCGGCTGTGGGCCACATCTGGTGCTGCTGACCCACTGTCAGCACTGACAATCTGCTGTGAGCCAAAAGTGGCCCACATATTTACCACATGGATTTGGCCCACCTGTCCCAAAACAGATCTGGTCCACATCTGGCACAGCAGAGTTGCTTACTTTTAGCTGAGGTATGGCCCAAATCTGGTGCGAATGTGGCCCACACCTTGCTACCAGGAGAGGTCCACCCAACTGCCGTTAACCCATCTGGCAGTTTGGCCAGAAGAAAATGGGAAATGTGGACCAGATTTGGGCCAGAATGGTTTTGCTGTCTGGGATGTATTTTTGTCTTGGTATTCAAAGAAAAAAAGTTACTAAACTGCAGATTAAACATACTTACTAAACACAGAACAGCTTACCATTCTCAGTCCATGCTGGCTGCGATTTAATTGTGTTGCTGTAAAATTGAGATTGGTGTTTGTTTGAGGAGGATTTGGGCATGTGCACTGAGAGAAAAAGAATGAGAAAGAGATATGAAGTGTGCGTGGGGTTGCACATGTGCAAACACACTGAGAAGCTGCTTTCTGTCTGCCTTGCTGTAATACTTGTTAAAGTTAACACATCGCTTCTGTTATTTACTCTTTCTGGACTTACGATTGGCTCGAATGCTTAAAACTGAATAACAGTCTGGTTCCCGTCTACGTCTGGGATCTAGAGAAAAGTAACGGCATTATTATAAATGTCATTGTTTGATATTAATTATTCAGTTTTTTCACTTATTTGAGCAAATGTTTTTGAAATGTATTTTTTAAATTCTTTTCCATTTCTTTTTTATGATGAACTCGACTCACTAATAATAATTTTAAATATTTCTGCAACACAGCTTCTTCTCAGCATCACCTATGCAAACAGTTCACCAACAGTATTAGCTAGAAGTTATTCACCACTTTGAATGACTGGTTACATCTAAGCCAATTCATTTTGCTGAGATTTTGAAAAAGCATTAGGAAGCTTATCTTAAGTTGAAATCATTGCTCCACTCTCCTCAAATCAGATTTTAAGGAATATATATAGTTGCCAGCTGGGTGCTACTAGTGCATGGAAGTATTTAATTCAAGTGTTAATTAATCAAAATAGTTTTTAAATATATTTGAATTAGTAAAAATAACAGATTTTTTGTTGCAACTAAATATTTTGTTTTATGATTAAAGCATTTTTCAGACATATCTGACTTTCACAGCAGACAAATAAAGGCCTGAAAACCAGTGAACTGTAGATAGATCCACAATTTTTTTGTTTTCTTTTTTAAGCAAATTGAGAAGAAAGATTATAAGGGTGAAATATACTGCATATCAGTATTATACTGTCAGAGCGTTTACACAGAGAACAGAAACCTCATCTTCCACCCACCCACCCACACACACACACACGCGCGCACACACACACAGCATATCAACTGTTGTTTTAATAAAACGCAGAGAGCGGCAAAATGACAGTGCTTCTGCTGAAGACAGCACTGCTCAGGAAATGAAAGCTGATGTGAGTTTAGGTTTAAAGTTATAGAAGCAGCGCATTCATATATCAAACATTTATCTCTCTGTGTCTGACAGCAGATAGTACAGTGTAACGTGTGTGTGTGTGTGTGTGTGTGTAGCTCTGTTTGTAGATGTTTCACAACTTTCTGATGAGTTGCAGCAGATTCTGTATAACTGAGCAGCATTCTCTGCTTTGAGGGATCATTTTCCATGTGTACTTAAAAGAATAACATTATAAAGTGCCTGAAAATGAGAGGTTTCCATGTTGTATACTAAAGTTCTGCATATACTGTCCTCACAGACGCGTGCCCTTCTATGGGGAGGTGATGAGGGCGTACTGCTCACTCAGGCATCAGACAAACAGGTTGGCATTCATGCCCTGTCCGCAGGCCCTTTTATAATAAACATAATGAAGAGTGTGTGTGTGTGTGTGTGTGTGTGTGTGTGTGTGTGTGTGTGTGTGTGTGTGTAATATATTCGAGACAGACCGGGTACCATCTGCTTCAGCATGACTACAGCTCACACAGACATGGAGGGCAGACCACGCTGATGTCTTCAGCACAATGGCTTTTAACTAACCTAATATACCTGGACACAGTGACCCCTCATAGAGACCATAGCCTTAATTTTCAATGGTGGACATGTGGATGTCCTCAAGCCAAACACCTTCTGTGAGCTGGTGGGGGGCAGTATGCTATGCTATGTTGTTATTCTCTCCCAGCTTTTATTTGACTCCTTACTTAACTCAAACTTTAGCCCTTTTCACATCTGTGTTAGAACTTGACTAGAGCTAAACTCACCATATCAGTACTGTTATAAATATCTTATAGCTCTTTCTCTCCCTCTCTCTTTCTGTCTGCCGCCCACTGAGAGCCAGATGATGCTCATCAGCTTTTCCATAATCACCTTAGCCTGACTCAGAGTGGGTGAAATTAGATTCCTGTATTAATTATAATATAACACCATAAACCCCCTACTTGGGCTGGAGACACCGCCTTCGCTAAGGTTGCCAGATTGAGACCCCCTGACGGGGAAGAAAATACGATTTAGAAAGTGCTCCCTCGCCCCCGCCCCTCTGTTCTTCTCCTGCTGAGCTCCGAAGGAGAGATATAGTATTCACAGAGACAGAGGGGGCATTTGTCCTGTCTGCAGGACCACAACCAGAGTCTACCACCTTATGCATGAACGATGCATAAAACATATGAACACTGTAAAGTTATATGCTGTGTTATATAAAGGAAGTCATATGCGATGGGACATACAAAATGGCTTCATTCTAACTTCTCAGGTCATAGTCACAGGTAAATCCAAGCTTCACACAGGGGATACAGGGTATCCTGGAAGATCCTCCGCAGTTCTAGAGATGCAGCACTGGTCTGCCGCACAGTGGGTCTATACCAAATTGGTTTCCCCGCTTGGTCCTTCATAGCTTACCAACTGTACCTCTTCCTGGCATGCCTCTGAAAATGATTTTGCAGTATGCCATAACATAATTGTAAATACGAAAGCTTGCACAGTTTTCTCGAGATTGGTGGAGTGGATTGTTATTCATTTCAAAAACCGAGGATAAAAAGCAGTTTAAATAGAGTTCATTTCATTTGTGAAATACTGCGTTACTGAAGTGGAAAAGAGCATTTTCAAAAGAAGAATTGTAAAACCAAATGTTTTAAACCATCATCTGCACTGCTCTGGCGAGTGAGTAGCCAGGCAACATGGTACCCCCTGAATACCTGGTGGTGTAATGCTGACTCAGTAAATCCCTAATAATTAAACAATAATAAAGATAATAACAGTCAATACTAGAACTATGTAGAGAGAACAAGGTCTATGTTGGAGCTGGAGCTCAGGAACTGATATGCTGCTAAGAAAGCTCTACCATGTGCAGCAAGTTAGTAAGGAAGAAGTAAGGGGAGCACATAAACACCAGACTATATTCAGCAGACAAAGGTATCATGACAAGCGAAAGAACAGCAGTGGGAGTTAGAGCAGGGTTACAGGAGAACGAACAAGAGCTGGAAATAGAATGGGGCCAGAGATAGGAACAGTAAAGGCTGGACGGAGTAGAGAACTGTGATGACAGTGGCCACAGGAACTAGAGCCATGAAACCTAAGGAAGCAGAGGCTGGAAGCACAGCAGGACTTCCAGCACAGTCAGTGTATTAAAAGGAGAGAGAAAATAGCCAGGAATAGCATTAAACTTTACTCACCAGGATGGAAACAGAAAACTGTGTGTATTGATGGGAGCTCTTATGAAAAGCTTACACTTGCACTTGGCTTGGAGTTCTCCAAGGTGAAATGCTTGATCTGAAGAAAGTTACTGCTCTGAATAAAAATGAAGAGAGATGTAAATTTAGCCAAACGAGCTGAGAGGAGGGTTGGACAACCATGTTCCTGACCACCACCCGCAGTGACCTGCTACACTGTCCTGGACTCTTGATACTAAGCGGCACCACAGATGAAAACTAAAACCTGGTTCCACAGTGACACTAGGCAGTTTTCACACTGCAGCTGATTGTAATTCTTTGTAGCAACATGTTTCAAATGCTTGTTACTAAGGCTATGCCTCATGTCCTTTGTTTTGAACGACAAGTAATGCAAGTGAAGGCAGTGTAAACAAATCAGCACTGTGCTGTCTAAAAAGAGAAATCAAGCCAACAGCTTTTCAAAATCATGTTTACTTCAAATATTTCTAAAAAAGCAAGCAACTCAAAAGAAGCTTAGTACTCAAAGACTTCAATGAATTGCTGCACGATGGTTGTTACGCAACATCTGCTGTTGTGTGCATTTGTCCAAGTGAATGCCAACTAATGAGTGATTTCTATGATAACTGCTGCTGCTAGAACTGCTAGCTTTGTCTTTAAAGAGATTGTAGATGGTTTACATGCCACTGAAGTCAAAAATCATACTTAACTTAAAAGAGTGGAATCCTGGGTGGAAAATGCTCCTTTTAACCTCACCTGTAGTACACAGTACAAGCATTCCCAGCGCTCAGTGAACATGGCATTTCCGGCACTTTTCTTGGGACATTTCTGTTCAGATGACATCAAAGATAATCAGGCTATAAATATCTGTGGGCTTGGCAATAGGATTTATAAATTGAGAAGAATTGGTACAGCGCAGTGACTGTCTGATTTGATGTGTGGAAACTGGGTTGCAAAGCAGATGTTGCTGAATTTGCTGAAGTAGCTGAATGTGCAGGTGTGTGGAAGCATACGGTCATACGCACCTACCAGGAATGCCAAAAATCCCAGTTTACAGGAAATTCTCCTCAGAACTGTTCCAGGGCAGGCATCCACCAAAGCTGGCCCAACTCAACAATTTTTTGATGCAAGAGTGGCTGCACAGTAAAACTTGTTCGGTCCATGCTAAATCACAGTCGTTATTGCAGGCTATTATGCACGTTTCAGTCACAGGTAACAGATTTTTTGTCTGCTGAGCTTATTATATCAATAATTCATCAAATTAAATAGAAACCGATGAATTCTGTATCGAATTGATATAGTCCTAGTGTCAGCTCATAGACTCAGACTTCATTAAAAACCAGTGCATACTGATATAACTCGAACTGAACCAGTCATGATATGAAGACTTTACCTGTCTTCTGTTAGGTCTGTCTTTTCTTAAGCTGTATGTGGAATGGTGTTGAATAACCGAGAACAGTTATGTTTTAACAGTGCACAGTCTATTTGTGTTGCTCTTTTCTCTGGCTGCCTTGGTATTAATTGTTGTGGGACTTTCTTCACAACTAATGACCCAGAAATCCTCATGTTGTTCATTCTCACTCACTCACTCTGATATATTCTCTCTCTCTCTCTCTTTCTCTCTCTCTCTTTCTATTTCTCTCTCTCTCTGACACCTTTCTTCGTCTCCAGTGACCTGTTATATTGTTTTCATGCAGTTCAGTAAAACACTGTTAAACTGAAAGCATTGTTCCTGCTGTTTTGTCCAATATGTCCAACTCTCTATGGTGTGTCATTATAGAACCGGGTCCTTAACTGTTCCATCTGTAGTGGATCCCTGTGGAGTAAAGAGTCCTCTGGTCCTTTGCCTAGAAAGCCAAATGCTCTTAGGTTTTAGTCAATACAGGCTCTACACTCATTCAATACTGTAAAAGAATGGTAGCATTACCAAACAAAAGTTTTCACCAAGTTTATAAAGCTTTTTGTTTTTGAATTTATTTTTTCCCTGACCTGCTGAACATGCAACTGATACAATATTAACAAGACAGGGATAAGTGTGACACAAACACATAAAAAACAGGTCATGCTGTTACATTTTCAGTCACAGTGTAGTGTACACTAACACTTTTGAAAACATTTATTATTTCAATCTGTTGTCAGAGATTTGTGTTGGAAGTAAACTGTGTAAGAGGGAAGATAGCTGAAGGTTGGTGACCTGTACTAATATCTTAAGGATTTGTTTTTTATGAAACTGAAGGAGAAGTCCTCATCTGGAGCCATTTTACATCATTTTACTTTATGTGATTCTAATGGAGAAGCCCATTGCAGGGTCACATTCCATGGATAAAATGTGGCCGTGTGTTCCAGAACCGCAGAGCTCTGTTTATTTAAGACCTGTCTGCGCTGAGCACACAAATCATCTGGAATCCCTTTCACTTCACCACGGCACCATTCTGAACCAATTTACATTTGATGGTCTGCATGGAACCTATATCAGTCCTAATGATCTTGCATTGAATACAGCGCCACTGCAAAAGCTAGTCTTTACGCTTGTTGATACGTCGTACAATGGTGACATGAAACAGTCCCTGTCGTGCTTTGCTTTGTCCTGTATAGTCGCCATTGCCTTGCGATGTTTTTTTTTTTTTTTTAAATATATAAACCAATATTAATATTAAAGACTCTATCCTGAACCTGTGTTTGTATGTGGACCTGTTTACTAATTTTCTCCTTATTGGTATTAGATGCGTTGTCTTAGCAGGATGTCCGAAACACCTTAATACCCTACAACACTGGCTCAGTAATCCTTCATTTTTCATCCTTCATCTGGGCAAGAACAGTAAAACAAATATACTTATATTGCAGATTATATTGCAGATTATATTGCCCTGAAAGGTTGTTCAGCTTGCTTTCTGATTGGGTTGTGTAAGGCCAGCCCCATTTCACACCCACTTCTGTGTGTAAAGGGAGTGGCCAGCATGCTTTGTGGGCCTGTAGCCTGTGTTCATGGCCTATGTGTGCATAGAGGTTAACTGCTGTGTGATAATGATAAATGTCTGTCTTTTTATGTAGCTAATTTGTGAATGGTTCACACTTGTCTATAGATGTCTGTATGTATAATTGTTGGCTATGTGCTGCATCCTTGCCAAAATGGACATGTTCTAACAAATCTAGTTTAGAAATATCTGTTGTTTTGAGAAAATTCTAGTCATTATTAAGCATTTGCATCATATTCATTCAAGGTACTAAAATATGCCATAGCAATGTAACAATACTAGTCTGCTGCTGAACTAGCTGGGATTATCTGTTGCCGTTCTAGATACATTGTACAGTGTCTTGAAATTCTGTTCCGTATTTCCAATGTAATTTTAGAGGCTTTATTGAACTTGTTAGTCTTTATTTTCTTAGGAATTACAATTAGGAAGCGGGCCTAAAATGTGCCGACCCAGCTGTGTGTGTGCTTAGGCCCAGGGGAGGCTGTACAGGGCCAGCTGCCATGAGATGAGCTTTAGTGAGCCCCACATGCTCCACATGCTGCACATGCTGGGCTGCATTTCAAAAATGTCCCAGAAAGCAGAAGATGTCTGCTTGAAAGGACTCAGTGGGCTAATGACATTATTAACTGGTAAAATGACTGGGATGGTGTGTGTGTCCATGTCTGCAGCTGTGTGTGTGTGTGTGTGTGTGTCCATGTCTGCAGGTGTGTGTGTGTGTGTGTGTGTAATGAGGGAATTAATAGGGCTTAAGCCTTGCATGAATCGCCCATAATGTTTTTCATACTGTCAGTCAGCATAACTTAATATCTTTTAAACAAGCTTCAATTGATAGCTGTACACTGCTGACATATTGAGGTCACAAGTAAAGCGCCAACAGCACAGTGAAATGGAAAACATGGCTCTGTGTCGGATGCCAGTAGGAAATGAGAGGAACCCAAGCTACCTGGCCCCTTGTTAGCCGTGCTCCCACAGAACAGGACCCGACATTCAGCGCTGCATGCACAAACAAGCTTGTGGTTAATTATTATTTCCACAGGAAATCCCTCTGTACCCCCCTCTGTGAACCCCTAAACACACACACACACACATACATGATGGAGGCTAGGAGAAAACCATACTGAAGGACATGTATAGTGTGTTCTAAAAGTGGCTGTAAAAATAACTTTACGCCTTGCCTTTTATGTTTGTCTTGACATTTTATAACAAATAACAGAAATGGTCTAACATTTTGTGAAATAAAATATCATTACATTAAAATGCATTACACATTAGGAATATTTTTTCTTTCTCTTATGAAGTTGCTATTTTTCAGGTTCATGGTGTAATTACACCAATAATGGAATATAACTGTTAGCATTGGTGAAGACATGCATGTTGTGTATTGCTATTTGCAATACTTACTCCTGTATTTATTAAATGCAGCTGCTTGTCCCACAGAGAGGCTAATTTGTTGGAGTCAGGAGTGGAGGTTCTCTGCTTGTCTCTCAGCAGGCCGATGAAAAACATTAAAGCCCTCCACTAATGAAAAGAACACTCAGGATGTGCCTTATTATTCCATCAGTCTCACCTAGAGAGCCCTGGCATTGCTCCGAAGGTACACTCTCTCTCACACACACACAGACACGTGCGCACACACACACACACACACACATTACACTTGCCTCTCACATGTTCCATTTTATTTGTTCTGCCTGTTATTTTCCAATGGAGAGACTGAGAATGAGCACAGGACATAGATAGACTGGTAATGTGTTGAAGGTGTGTGTGCGCTTGCGGAGTGATGAAGTGCTGCATTTCAGTAATGAGCTTATTTACTGAATCTGTCTCGCGTGTTTCCCATGAACCATATGAAAGAATACCTGATACAAACATACCTACTGTACACATATGCTGTGAAAATGTACTGTGAAATTTCAGATAAATTATTTATTTTTCAGTCAGGAAGGCTTTGAAGGCTCAGCCTCGGGAGATATTCCTCAGCAGTAGTATCTGTCAGTATGGCGTCCGGCAGCTGTTTTTGCCAATGCAACATGTTTCTGCACGAGCTGTAGAGCCTAATGGTGTCCTGCGATAATCCTGCAGATTTTGCAGTAGAGCTTGAGGTGGAATGACACCTTGCCCTCTAAATATGTGACGCGTGACAACAAACCGTTCATCTTGATGCTGACCACAGTGCCTCCACACACGGATTCAGTGGTCATCTCTACCAAGATAAAGCGGAACTTGTTACTGTAGATGACCCGCTGATATCACATGCGCAACAAGTTATGCTGATTGTCCAGAGATTTAAATCCAGCTGTACAGTGTGTGTGTGTGTGTGTCTGTGTGTGACGATTTGGAAAGAGAGGCTGGTTTCCTGGTTGTCTGTCTCAGAAAGTGTAAATGTATCTTCTAGCAAAGCCCTGAGTAACCCAAAGTTATCATGAAATTATCATTGCATAAAATAATTTTAATTGTTATAGATGATTTCTTATACGGTCAGAGCATACACTGTTAATAACAGTTGGACTTTATACACTAGATTCACATATGCATGTAGTTTTATTTTGGCCACAGTATACACCGAAATGCTGTACACCTTTGTCCTGGAGAAGATTGGATAGCATTTGGCTATTCGATGTTCCATCCTCCTCATTGGAGGAGTTGTCTGAAGCATAATGAATAATTAAGTGGAAAACCTACAATCAAACCTTTTAATAATTCTAAAGATCCTGAAATTTTTAACAAGTCGGAGGAAGCCACAGTGGCGGTTTGGCTAAGTGTGAGAGCTAAAGGCCTACAGTGTGCTGTGAGCGCTGTCTCTGAGCTAAGCATTCAAGCTCTGCGGGTGTTGTTCTGTCCGTGGCATACAGATGTAGTAAAATGTGTCATGTTCACTGTGGCTGCAGCGTTCATCAAACGCTGCTGTGTGGGCATCATGCCAGTGCTCTGTCGTCTCTCAACCCTGGCCACAGAGCGCCAGCTTGTCTCTGAGAAACGGCTGTGATTTGCTCTGAAGAAATACACCTTTAACAGCCACGCCGTACATATATAACATCACATTCTGCTCCAGACACTGCTGCTGGCGAGAGCTGACCACAGTCCGCAGATTTATGGAGTGCATTTTGTTTAAATGTGTCGGAAATAGTCTGGCAGCCACTGAATTAGAGTGAACAGTCAACACTGTCCACTGTGGAGGTTTAGGATTATGTTCGCATTTCCTCTGCATGCTTTTACAGTCAGAATCGAAAGATTGACTAGTTATTCATAAGAAATCTTCAGAACAGACATTCTTTGATGTTCAGGGCAGCTTATGGGGAAGATGTATGAGCAATACTAACCCTGCAGACAAGTCATTTTAAAGAATAAAAACATTTCAGATTTTCAAATGTAACTGTTAATACACAGCACATTTTAAGCACATGTATAGATTCCCTGTGGGATGTTTCTTGAGTAGCATGCTTATATGGAGTAGTATAAAAATTGATTACCTTTAGTGCATAAATGATTGAGTTCAGAGCACTATTCTCCCCTCCACCAGAGGGCAGACTTCTTCTCTGAGCGCACACACTCTACAACCACTGTTACCACCATAACACAAGCCAGTCCAGAAGAAGCCCTCTGTAGGAATGCTGACTGTGATTTTGCCTTTATATTTATTTTTGAATGGCAACAAGTAAATACGTTATTTTTTATAAATTCATTGGTTTTAGGTACAGAATGAACTTAAAATGTGCTTCCTGAAACCTGGCTACCAGCAGTTTCACAGTTTTGGTATTGTGAAGACAATATAAAAAAAAAAAAACATAAACACTGAAAACAATTTAAGTGGGTTTTTAAATAGTGGTGCACAAAAAAGGCAGAGCTATAACTCAAGAGGTACGACACATGATATACATTATAACATTTTAATTGTCTGAGGTTTGATGACTTGGAAGGGACAAAAAAGACCAGTAGTGTAAAAATGATAAAATAAGCTTCAAAAATGCATTAATTTTATTCGTTGTTCCTCCTGATTTGCAGGTAAACTATTTCACTTCACTATTTAAGCTATTTTCTTCCAGAAACCACAGACAAGTGTTACACTGTATTACTATATATACTGTACAATAATTATATCATTAAAAGCTAATGACTCATTCATTACTAGTTTTCTGCTTTATAACAACAATAGTCATCATTTTGAAATATTATATTAATCAAAGCGATGATGGCAAGTACTGTAGTAGAAGTACTAGTGGTAGCAGTAGTAGTGGTAATCATAGTTGTTCTACCTAAATTTGAATGATGGTCAGAATAAGGAAAATGTGTGTGAGCTGTACACTTTATTATAAAGTTTTTGAGGAGATGATCTCACAGTAATAAAAAAAAAAGAAAAGCAGTATCCTTTTGATTTTTTTTTCAGGAAGCCTTTCTAAAGCATGAGCTCTGTGGGTGAACTCGTCGTCTCATACAGCCCTTAATACATAAATCATACACACTGGCCTCAGCTTAAAGTAATGCCTCCTGTTAAATTACAGACCTCTCTCTTGCCTTCTCCATTGAGACCAATTACTCTGGGCTGTGGGGGGCACAGGAGGGATGTACGTTGCAGAAAATGTACAATGTCGTTAGCCCACTGTAGCATTTCGATGTAGAGTTGGCTGTAGGCTGTCCGTTTATGAGCCATGGGCTGCTGAGGTGGGCTGTATGGGTCTGGCTGTAGCTCAGGTTTTGATAATGTGATAATGTGTCACATATGAGTGACAGACTTCAGCCACTAGATGGTGCTGAATGTAGAGGTTTAGCAGTGACAGAGTGCTGGAGGGGGAGGGGAGTGTTTCATCCTATGGCCCACCTCTTTTCTGATGTGAAACCACCTCATCCCGCTTTACGTTTCCCTTCTTTACAGCCTAGAGCTGTAAAACAAGGGCGCGCACACACACACACACACAGACGGGCACGCACACACTTGCATACCTTCAAAGTATAGTTCGCCCTGCTTTATCCACAAGCCAATAAAACTTGTGTAAAAAAGAGAATGCGTGTGTGTGTGCGTTAGTGTGTGTGTGTGTACTTGCATGGGCTATAAAACAGCAGGATGTGTATAGCTGTAGGCCCCTCCAATGGGAATGGCCTGGAATGACGGAGAACAATGCTGGGGGCAGTGGAGTCTCAGTTAGCTTAGAATGAGACCCCCACCCCGTCTCTATCCCTCCATCCCTTCCCTCCATCTCTCCCTCCCTCCACCCTGCACCTCTTCCTCTTCCTTCCTCTCCTGTTGTGTTTTTCACACCCTCTCCAGCTCAGAACAATCACACAAAGCTTGGAGCACACCACTGGACCTGGTGCACAAGGAAGTCAATAACAATGTCAGAAGGACAGATGCCAAAAAAGAAAAACTTAACAAACGACTGTATATGAATATATGCTACAGTTGTCTGCAATGAAATATTTATTCTTTTTTTGTGGCTAGTGGGGATGTTTATAAAATCTGAATGACGTCTTTAAGTTTAAAGTTCATGGTTTAGAGGTTTGCAAAAGTGTGGAATTCTGCTCCAAATATGAACAAAATAGTAGTTTTGTAGTTTTATTTCTGCATATTGCAAATGTAGTCATTAGACATTATTTAAACATACATATATTTTTTTTTTACCAAAATAATTTACTTATGTTCCTCTACTGTTGCATATCTGCGATATCAGTATGTAATTTGTAAAATCTTAAATTGTACAACCTTATTAATACTCTTTACACGTAGATCATGTATAGGCTCCTATCACAGGAATCACTAATGGAAAAACGAGTCTGTGAATATTTATCTGTAGTATCTGTGACTGTCTTGCATTTCCTGTGTAATGGTTGTGGAGACTATCTGTAAAGCTTCCTGAATTCATCAGTGTATGTTTACAGGCGTCCTGCGGAGAGAGGAACACTGGGGATGGGTGGCCGCCACTGCAGTAAAGGAGCAGCATACTTAACCCAAATCTTTCTCAAAGATCTCCAACTTAGATCTCCAGTGTAGCTTTTCATGTCCTGTCAGTTTTGGAGATGTGTCAGTCTTGCTCAGGTACACATCCATGCTGTACAAAAGAAATACAGAAAGCGTCCTTTTATTCTGTTTGCTTTCTGGTTTGAACTGGTCTGTTTAGTTTACCTCATGGACTGCACATTCTTGTGGGGCACTTGCAAACTTGTATGACCACAAAATTCTCCAACTTAAAGCCAATTTTAGTAATGCATGGCGTAGTAAATAGCAGGAAAAAGGATTTTATTCTTTATTTA
This sequence comes from Prochilodus magdalenae, assembly GCA_024036415.1. Lineage (NCBI taxonomy): Eukaryota > Metazoa > Chordata > Actinopteri > Characiformes > Prochilodontidae > Prochilodus > Prochilodus magdalenae. The sequence goes on from JAMWET010002891.1 coordinate 110,693, forward strand.
AATTGTTTTCGTGAACATCGCATCACATCACAGTAGCTTGTAATTATTAGTAGTATGCACAAAAAAGTCTAACTGTGTATTGTTGGTATGGTAATTTGTTAAATTTGTTAAAGAAACTTCTTTCTTAGAAGAGATTTACAATTTGTGGGAAATGTTAGATAGGTGCATTGATCAGCAATTTCTGAAATTACTTAGCATTGGGGGAAAAAAAACACGTAGGTGGCTTTTTTGGAAGTTTGGGAGAAGGTTTCATTGTTTCATGGCTTGTATAAAATCTTAATCTAAAAGCATGAATGCATCTGCAGTGCACAATGGAGCAGCATGGCTGAGAAATGGGATGTGTCTGGAGGTTGTATACGTTGTCTGCTTTAAATGTTGGTGAACTACACCTTCTGAGCAAGTGGAAGAGAGATTGTCAGTCTGGACAAACAATGCCATCTCTCCCTCTCACTCACTCTCTCTCTTTCTCTCTCACTTTCTGACAGGCATTTACAACCCTGCTATAGCACCATCATAAACACAGTCGCAGGCAAAGCTGTAGCCAGCTGCACATAGAGAGAGAGAGAGAGAGAGAGAGAGAGAGAGAGAGAGAGAGAGAGAGAGAGAGAGAGAGAAAAAGAGAGAGAGAGATCTAGTAAAAGCTTTTGGTTAAAGGTTTAAAGCTAAGGGAGATAAACACAACATTAACATGCTTGAATCTTCCATGCTAGTCTCTGCTTTTAACCTAATGCAGCAGCGGCAACAGGTATTACACTTTAATGAATAGAAAAGATTGGAATATATACATATTCCAATATACTGAAATGTTTCCTGACTCTATTAGCTCACACAATTCGACAGAAATTTCATTTGAAAGGGAGATAGTCTGCCAAAGTTTAAAGATGTTTAGTTCACAGTTTGCAAAGTTTTAACTAGACTATTTGTTAATTCTGAACCCTCAGTTTTTAAACTTTTACTTTGTACCTTGATAAAATCTCAATAAATATAATATTGCCAATGAATGAAATTTCGGGTAAATAGAAAGCTCTGAAGTATCTTGGCTGGCTGGGAGCTGTGGGTGGTGCTTGAAAGCTAAAACCACATGCAAAGGCTGGAGTGAGACTGTGAGTACGGTGGGAACTGTGTGCGATTGGTTGTTCATTAGAAGGTGTGGTTTTGCGTGTGGCCTTACTTATAAGCCCAAGACTGTATGTGAAAGCATTATGTGTGTGTTTGACTTGGCTGTAGTTGTGTGAGTTTTCAAGGAGATATTGTCCCTCTCTGGACAGACACTTCCTCTCTGGGAGCCTTTCTATTTTACAACTTCCTTCTGGTGTGGACAGTCTACCTACTTACGTGTCAGATATATAACTTCTATATCAGTCTGACAAATGAGCGTGATGACATCCCACCTTTGGGATCTGTAGGCACTGGCTTTACATTTACACTTGCTTGAAACTGAATTTTATCTTTGCTTCATAATGTAAAACCTTCTGAAACTAACCATTGTAGCTCGTAGATAACTTGAATCATGCTGATAGTGTAATATGAACACTCATTCATGAATATAGCACTGTGGAGGTCACGTGATCGCAGCAAACAGTGTTCTGTTGCAGTTAGCATCCTCTGTCATTGGCATACTAGACATTTGCTAATGTTCTGGGATATTTAATCAAATGTAGCTACAATTGGATTTATGTAACATTTTTTATAATGAGTAGTATTTGAATATCGCCACATATTGATATTAGTGTATATTAAATATTATTAGTGTCTTATATTACATGTAGCACACTAACAGTTATTAGTAAGACTTTATTTGGTCAAATAATCATATAAAGGCACCAGCAATGCATTTTGTTAGATTCTGAACAGCCTCACACTTTCTGCAGGGTACCTGTATTTGTTTTTGATGCATCCTCAATGATTTTATGTACAGGTGCTTGCAAACATGCATTCACCAATCAACTAGCTGCATGTAAATTTCCTCATGTAAAGCCAGCCAGGAAAGAGTGCCAAGTGAATCACTGAGTCCTTTCTGGAGGAAAAACATGGATGCCCTACTTTGTACAGAATCTCTAAATTGTGCATTTTATGTGGAGTAAAGCTTTTCCTCGCTCTTAAATCTTGCATATGTGGGCTACAGATTGGCCTCGAAATGAGCTCCATCTGCTCCAAAGTAAAGTTGCACACTACAGAACAGTCCATTGAAACAGTTCAGCTATTCGGAAAGCTTAGCTTTAGCAAATCTAAAGGCGTTTTTTGGAATAACAGCAGGAAAAAGGTCTCAATCAGTGTTCTCCATCAGTAAAACTATTTGAGGAGTTCCAAATGAAAGGCCAAATGAAGGACAAAGCACAGCATTTCGTCTGCTATGCGCAGTCATAATTCATATCTCAGTCAGTGTGTGAGAGAGAGTGGGTTAAAGAGATCAGATAGGGAGAGGGAGGTGTAGGTATGAAGGAAACAGCTGCTCCATGCTTCAGGCAGCGCTGGTGCAGAGGAATTTGTGCTGCATGCCTTCTCGCTCTGCATCTTCTTCAGTTTAGGCCCTGACTTTAAGTCTGTCTGTTTCTCTCCCTCTCTCATTTTCTCTCTGCTCCCTCAATATCAGAGAGCATTGTGTTTGTACAAGGCTGTGCAGCAGATAAATCCAGTAGGTTAAGAGACTCTGTGTCCTATACACAGCTCCATTCACTGCCTGCTACTGCAGGCGACAAGATGGCTCCTTAATTAGCTGCACACTTCACTGAGTGTTGAACTCAAGAGCTGCAGTGTGTGCATGTACTGTATTTGTTGTGTGAAAGGAGTTTTACTGTGTTTGTTTGTGTGTATACTTTTTGATCTGAAGCACTGAGGTGGGTCTAGCTGAACACATTCCTGTGGGATATGCTGCAGGTTGTGGGGTTTCCTGTTTTAACTGAGCTTATAAGCCTCTCACACCTCTCAGACAGACACACACACAATTCAGAAATTACACGTGACTTGTTGCATAACACCAAATACAGAGACTGTAATATTGAGCCAGACTTTAGTACGTGTCATTTTCTTACACATTCATTCACTCAGAGTTTTATAGATGTGTGGGGGTTTTTTTTGGTCATAGACAGTGACTGTTAATGCATTCACAGAACTGTAAGTGAGCCGCTGTTTATCTCAAGAGGTTAAATTTCATCTGTTGTCCCTGGCCAAATGTTAAAGTACCATAAAAGAATAAAGTGTCAACATCATAAAACATATAAAATGCAAACGTGAACACACACACACAAATGAATACATAGATAATAAATTGTACAGAACTGTGCAAAAGTTAGGCAGACAAGAAAATGATCTTTTCAGGAATACTAAAGTTATGTTTAATGAACTCATTAACTTTTTAATAAATATAAAATAAAGAAAGCTAAATGTAACAATTTTTATATTCATATCTTAGAATATAGCTTTGGTTTCATGGTTCAATCCACTGATTGGATAGATTCATTTTCATCAACACACCAAATTTAATGTAAGTGGGGTTAAATCTGGTGTGACTGATTAGTTGAACTAGGTGTTGGATGTTCTCTGTAAATACTGGTAATCCTTGAGGAGAGTTGTTTTTTAACAAGCCATCACACTCTCAAACAAAGTCCCTGTATATTGTACATTTGTTTTTATTCTGTATCTATTTTAATAGTTAATGTTAATAATGTATATGTGTAAGTGTTGTAAATCAAGGTCTCTAGAAATTGAACAGGATACAAAAGCAAAATATTTATAAAGCAACTGGTGATGAATATGTATGATTATGGTAGAGCCTTAACATGTCCTCACAAATGTAATGTTTTGCTTTTGGTAGTTGGGCATGTCTGTTAGTGTAAATAAACATAGGCTATGAGTTATGGAACCCATGAATATTAAATCTGCATAACACAGGCATTCTTATTTTAGAAGCTAGATCACACACACACACACACACACACTCACACACACACACACACACTCATAAATTCACACATTACAGTCTAAGATCCACAGTCTGATCGTATTTCACTCTGCTTGTGTGTGGTCATGTCTTTTCAGAGGTAGGTGTATGTACCTGCTGACCACTGATTGTGTTTACAGTGTAGGAGCTCATCAGAGAAGAGCCGCAATAGCAAGCTGTGTATGTTATGCTATTCTCCAGCCATTAGAAGTGGGCAATAAGAAAATGTAATATCACGATACTTTACACAATTTCTTGATAAAGAGATATGCAAATGTTTTCAAAAACTGAGTACGGTGATTTTTATGACTACATAAAAATCTACAATGACTGCTCTTTCTGTAACATAAGTGGTGTGTAGTACGTACATACATACATACATACATACATACATACATACATACATATGTACATACATACAAAGCATGCATCATAAACATTGCACATAACTTTTTTTATGTACAAATGCTTTTTTCTGTTATTGTGTTCAAATGAATGAATATATTATGAATGAATAAATGAATGAGTATAATTTTCCCTTCCCACTGTAAAACTGTTTTGCTGTGTGTTGGTGTAGGCTGCCAGTATTTCTGATTCAGCAGAAGTTGAACCTAAAGCTCAGTTTCGGAGGTCAAGTGTCCATTGCTCCAAAATGCAGTACAGACAAGTTGATGAAAACCAGGAGCTCACTGTACACAAACTAAACATAGACGCACACATATATACACACAGACACCCAACACCCACACAAACAACCACACAGTCCTGTGACAATGTGAGCTCACATACATGCATGCAGAAACACATTCAGACACTGATTCATCCCTGAAATTCACATTCATTGGCCACTGCATACTGCCTTTACTGTGTGCAGCTTTTTTTTTTTTTTGCTCTAAATAATGGCTGACTAATTTTCAAACCGCATTTAATTCATTTAGTTATTTTCATTTAGACAGAAAGCGATTGCATGATGTTGCGTTTTATATATATTTTTATTTATTTATTTATATTTTTGTTTTGTAGATTCTGCAAGTGCAAAGGGAAATGGAGGGGCAGAGCCACATTGCCATGAGCTGTTTTAGGTGCTGAAAGTGGAGGTTTTGCTCAAATAGACCGTTTTCCTGTCTCTCCTCCGAGAGTAGCACAAGTTATGAAGCTTGTGGGCTCAAACAGACGGCCTGCCAGGGCTTTTGTAGCCTTGTAAACATTAAAGCCGGCTTGTAAAACTTTATTAAGTGCTAAAAGGTGCTCCAATGTTTTTTTTTTTTTAAAGCTGACTTTGCTGTGAATTTTCTCTGGTGAGTGAAGGAATTAATTGACGTGTAATACCTGGTAAAGTGATATGCGCAGCTAATGTGAAATGCAAGCATGGTTCTGCTTTGTGCTTGAGAGTATGTTTGCAGAGGTAGATAGAGGGGCTGTGGCAGCTGAGAGCTCCTCATTGATCCTCCACAGTCACTATTCACCCTTTCACCACTAGGGGGCGAAGTAGCCCCAGAAATCCTTGCTGTCTGTTTTGGCAAGGATTTTAAGGATGATGATGTCATCAGCAAATAAAGGTGAAAAAATATTAACTAGCGCCTTGCTTGTTTAAACTTACACAAAGAAATCATTTGCAGCTTTTAACTGGGAAAGTACTGTAAAGTGTGGTGCGTACTGATCTATAACTGATTCTATTATTTAATTCCAGTCCTGGATATTAAGACAATTGTTATTAACTCAGTCTGTTAGTGAGAACCACAACCCTGTGTGTAGTGGGGTGTGTATGTGTGTTTGTCTTCTCCCTTGAGTGCAAGTGATGATGAGGATCATGGTGCTCGTTGTCATCTCTGAGGTGAAGGGCTGTGGAAACAGGATTTGAGGATTATAAATAAAGCATCACACATCCCTCATAAACACACACAGTGCTGAGAGGAGCAGAGTGAAGTGTTTCCTTTCCCTGTATGAGAGAGGGAGAGACAGAGAGAGAGTGAGGATCTGTGTACCCTGTCAGTACCGGCAGTGGAAGTGGACAGCGAGATGGCACTTTGCCATTTGCGCTATCTAGCAGCTGTCCCATCGCTCTGTATATGTATGAGAGAGCATGTGTGTCAGTGTTTTTGTACATTTTAAACCATACATACACAAATATCAACACTGTCCAAAGCAGACTACAAAAATGCTCTCAACATTTGATGTAAGTGTGTAGTAAAGAATTAATTTCATATATAATTATTATATGTAAATTATTTATATATATATATATATATATATGACAAAGGTTGGGTGTTGGCATTTTATATATATATGTATATGTGTATATATATATATATATGTATATATGTGTGTGTGTGTATATTTAGTGTGTGTGTGTATTGTACACTTCACTGCACCCCTGATATGATTTTGTGTTCTCTAGTGTCTTGCACTGTTCATATCGCTATCATTTTAAACCAGATCTCACAAAATTATATTTATGCAGATGTCATGAACAAGATCTTATGAAAAATTTTAGCATGAAGCATGAGACAGATGCCATGAGTCTGAAGACAGCAGATTTGAGATTGCTTAGTTTGGTCTCTGGAAAACTAGCTTAAGGTTGAACAGGAACATGGTAGATGGGCCCAAGAGGTTAGAACCATATTTCTAGTATTTAGAACCCTCCTGGACAATGACAGAGCGCGTCATTACTCTCAGCGGTAACCAGTGTATCAGGGTTTATGTTGGTGGTTTATAGCGGGATACTGTACTCATGTTTTTTTTTATGTCTGGACAAATATATGTAATTTCATATGTTTGATTCCTGTATGCTCCAATACAGTGTATAAAAACCACAGATTGTGAAAATACATTTCTTTTTGGGAAAGAATGTTGCTGTACCATCTGCACTGTACTATTTCAGCCCACAGGGCTTAGACAGCTTTACTAACATTTTTTCCAGTGATGATACGACTTTTGTAGGGACACCTGGATGTTGTAAGACTGTATTGTGAAAATGAGAGGGACAGATGTAATTGGTGTTTACCACAGAAAATGAAAAAGGGTTTGACTTGCAGTATCCTATCCTTGTATTATGTCACTTGCCTGTTGTAGTTTGATTGGCTTCAGGAATGTGACTGACTTGTGTTTGAAACATGGCTCACCCTCCCCTAAACGTGAAGGCCAGAAGTGAAACATGTCAGCAACTCCTGAGCTTTTTGTGGTCGTCTGCTGTCCAGGTAGAGGCTAGACCAAGAGGTGGGTAGGTATATTAAAGGAGAATTCAAATGCCTTTGTGAAAAGTCCACATGTTTCAGTCCTGAGATGTAGTCTGCAAATACTGTAGATTAACATCACAGGAACCAGCATACCACTATGAAGTATACATGTCAGTAGAAGTCCTAATATAAAAGACCTGTGGGAAGAAGTACACTAATCATCAGAAGAATAGTTGCCCCCCAAAGGAGATGTCAGATTGTAATGTGACTAGGAAGAAAGATAATAGATACCAGAAACAATAAATAATAAAACATTTAGACTGATATAGGCAAAAATTATTGAGCTACACATACAGAAGTAGTGTCTCCCCTTATGGTGTTGGATGCAACATGTATACATCTTGCCAGAGGTTTGTTATGGTGTCCTGCAATAATCCACTCCAATACATTTGAATATTCATACACAGTTCCTGTAGATTTTGTGGTATGGTTGGAGGTGAGGTGATGCCAGGTCGTTCGGACATATGACACGTGACAGCAAACCATTCATCTTGGTGCTGACCACGATGCCTCCACACACGTCTCCACCAAGACAGAAGCGGGACTCGTCACTGAAAATGCCCTCTCCATGGCAGTCTGGCACAACACCATTGCAATCTTTGATGTCATTGAGGTGGTGTTGAGGGAAGTTGTCATAACTGTGCATTCACATAGTCCTGCATTGTACAGAATAGTTATTACCTGTGCTGTAGGTTCAAGATCATATTTGTGTCCTTGTCCATCGTCTGCATCCATCAGAATTGAACTAAGTATAATAGTAGGTGAACACTGCAGTGTTAACTAAATGCAGAGTTCATGGTAATGCCTGATGTCTGAGGAAACTCACTGTATACTTTGGATGTATAACTAGTTGTGCCAGACCAATTATGAGTCACAGCAGTGACATTTATTTCTCTGATCGTGAATCTTTAGTTATGACAACTGCAACAATATGCACCATAGCTGTGTTGCGTGGTTGGTTAAAACTGAAAGGAAATTTGAAATACTTGCTGTTTGTATACTAATGTTATTTAGTTACTTAGTTACAAATGATTACATTGAAGCCTGTGTTTTACAGTATACCTCCTATGTGTGTCTGTTTAGCTGTGATGCTGATATTGCGTACTGCTGAGATAGCTGTTGACATCATTACTCAGGAGCTGCACTGTCCACATCAATCTTTTTCTCACACACACACTCCTGAAGTGAGTGAATTTTTCATCTTTGGGTTCAGATGGGGGTCATTCTCACACACATACACACGCACACATGTACATGCAGGCTCTGATATGAGATACGCTCAGCAGGTACACTAACCCAGCTCCAGATCCCATTTTTCTTTCTTCACTCTCACCATACCTTTTTTCCACACATCTGCTGTGCCATCTTAGATTATTCTGTTAAATTATTCACAGCTGAAGAGCACAGTGCAGGATGTGAGAAATAACACCACGTCATTTCATCGAAGCCAATTCTTAACCACAAGCTATGACGCAATGATGTCATGTTGCAGCCTACTTACTGCATCATACCATGATTTATCATGTGAAGTTTGTCATGTGACCATGTAAAAATCCCGATGCTGATATGTGTTGTAAAATAATGGCATGACTTTTTACTGTGCATTTGAGGAAGTCATTGTACATATGTTATTGTTTATAGGTTCCCTGTACAAAGTATATAGTGAATCAGATGAACTACAGTCTATAATTGTAGAATCTGTACCTACATGGTAAGTGGAGCTGGTGATCAGATAATGAGTGTAGATAAAAGGTGGCGTTTTTAATATTCTGGCTGATCTGTGTATATTTCATACCTGGTGGAGAGTTGTATGCCGTGTGGAAAAATTACTCCACAAAGAGAACTTTGTCCCCAAGATTTGCCATATATCTTTCATATAAAAACAAAAATACATAGGTGGAAAATATATATAAATATTGCAGATAATAGAATGACTTTTTTTGTGTTATATGCTTTGTGTCCCCTTCATTATCATTCAGATCAAATAAACATTCTGTGCTACACAGGGTTTTTTCTGAAAGTTTAAGTTTGAAGCAGCTGCTCATTTGCAGAATAGAAAAATTTCAGACGGTAAACAAACATGCTTCAGGTGCCCTCTTTATCATTCTCACAGCAAAATGCGGATCTGTAGA
>JAMWET010002891.1:122500-240000 GCA_024036415.1 Prochilodus magdalenae
TTGGCAACAGTGGCTTCTGGCTTTTCCGAGCTAACAAAAAAAAAAGCACATTTTAAACCCAGCGTGGAAAAACTTAACTCCAAACATTATTCCCACCTACAAGATACATAACCAAAGGGGAATTTCCTAGTAGGAACAAAACAAAGTAGCCAGACACATCACCATATATTTACAGAAATCAGTCTAAAAAGACACATCAAAAACTAAATGCAAGATAATAGCAGTAATGTTATAAACTCTGAATGAATTACTGATTCAGATACATACGGCCCCACATGCTACGAATAAATGCAAGGCTAAAGGCTTCTTTAAAATCACATGAATGATCACATGATTGCATTCAATGTAATAGATGTATATGGGAAAAATAGCCTTGGATTTCACTTGTTTGACCTGCAGTAAATACAGTAAGACATTTTTGGGGTGAGAAAGTCAGCGAAGCATATTTTTTCTCAGCTGTTCATAACAGCAGCCAAGGGAGCAGAAAGTCCATTCCAAAACAGAACCCAAAGAGATATATAAACCTGTCCTTGTGGAAACATAGAGCTATCAATATGCAGACAAGGGTGCTGGAATGTTGTTACATTGGAGCTGTGGCAATACTACTTTGTCATCACTTATTTCTAATGTTTTTTTACTGCCAAGTCACCGTGTTAGTTCTGTACAGAATAAGCTGATCTTTCTGGGTTAATGGTTAAGTGGAGAGCAAACTGAAAGAAAAATGATTCTGTGCTTTATTCTCACATTCTGAACAAGAGAAATAATAACTCCAGAGGCATGTGTTGATGTACTAGAGACATGACATTTTTAGAAAGCCATTTGTTTTTTACATGTTGGCAGCAAGCACACTTGGTACTCTTGGTTGCATTATAAAGATGATTTATTTGTAAATTTGTCATAGAAAAAATGCAGTTCGTGTCAAATGTCTCTGCATGCATTTACTGCATGACGGCCTTGTGAAATTGATTATTTGTCAATGCCTTTTGTCTTTTAAGGGGTCTTGCTAGAAGGTTATAAATTAGAACCAGCAAAGTGTGTGTGCACATATGTATGTCATTTCAGGGAGGCAACAGCATGTGGTTGCTGGTTACACACACATGCTAAAGGGAAGATGACGATGCTAAGAAGTAAATTACATTTTACTGACTCTGAGACTCAACACTACACTCCATAACGTCTTCTCTGCCCTCTGCGAAGCTGCACTGAGACAAATTAAATAACTGTTCATCCATTTTATTCGTTTATTTAGTGTGTAGATCTGTCTTTATTTTAAAACCACTGTTTCTAATATTGAAATTAATTCATTTTAGGAGTTTCATGGTTCACTTAGAATTTTTGTGAGTAGCCACATAGTGATCCTACTTGTGTTGATTTTGTGAAGTTGGGTGGAATGTTTTTTGTGTTGCTCTTGAGACTTTACTTTGTCATGCTCTAGATGGAAGTCAGTCTAATTGGGGTTTGTAACAGTAATTACTTGGATTAAAAACAACATAAAATATCATGTGTATAATTTCTTCTGCGCAAGCCAAGTTTTGTAATATGTTATTTTGTCCTTCAATATTTTGTTCTTTAAGATGTGTTTCTCTGTAAATGTTATTTAGAAAATCAGTATAACATGTCATTTTTTGCATAAGAGTTATTTAAGATTATATTATATAAGAGATTATATAAGAGATAGTGATTATGGCATATGCAACCTAGGAAAGTAATGCAAGTAAGCAGTTGATCACTTTACATTAAGCTCAGTATAAAGTAAGTGGTATATAGTAAGTGATTGATTATTTGTCAAACTGTTAAATATTTTGCAAATAACAGACCAGTTTACCTGAATATCTAGGTTTGTCCAGCACCTGTTTTTGAAATTTCCATCTGTGACTTGGATCGCAGTAAAATCCTAGCCTCCAGGCTGGTTGCTTTCCTTGCAGTGCCCTGTGGTGTTCACAGTGCAGCGTCACTCTGGATACCAGGATGGCTATCTTCTTTTAGCTGTGGTTTAGGGGCAGTAGAGCAGTCCATGCACAGTTTACCAGCTTCTCACAGATGCACCCCATTTGAGGTATTAAAGGCATTCATCGCAACTTATTGCACGCCACTATTGCTCCTAGTTACTCCCAAAATTTCTGTTTTGGAGCTGTATTGGAAAACATGCTGTTGTCATGTTGTAAGTAGTTTAAATTATTTTTTTTTATTTTTCATTTAAAAAAGATGAGATTTTTATATTTAGTCTGAGTATGGGTGAAGTGTTGAGTTTTATAAGTGGGCTGCTTATTTACAAGAGGCTGTGCCTCTTCCTGCCATATTTTTTAAACACAATTTTCAGCAAATTAATATAAAGCCCTTCCATGGACCATAAGCCCGAAAGCGACCGTGGTTTTATTCAGGCCCAATCCAAATGTTGATGTTTAAGAGGAAAGACTTTCTAGTGCAACTTGTTTGGAGAATGCATTCAACAGTTTGTCTTACAACTTGCTCCTCTAACTCTTTGAAAAGATGATGGACATCTCTTGGGTGGGCTAATGTTGTGATACCCCTATGGTAAGAAAGCTAGCATCAGTCACAAGTCAGGATTTTGTTTAACAGAGAACTGCAAAATGAATATTTTCTTCTGCCTTAGCCAGTCTTTAATTATTTACTGGTGTTATTGTCTTTCTGCAGGACCCAAAGTCTGTTAGACTTTATCAAAGCAGGCCCAAACCATGAAACTCCCATCACCGTGTTTCAAAGTTGGGTTGAAGTATTTGATTTTTGCCAAATATTTCTCGTCTACGCAATACAAATCTACTTTTGCTTTAGATGTTCACATACAACTCTTGCTGTAATAGGCTTTTACATTTTAAACCTGTTGTCATGTTCTCTGTAGAGGGTTATAGATTTCTACATTTCATTTTTTTATGCATATTGTTCTTGTTCAGCATTTGCCTAATTGTGGACTCATGCACTCTCACATTAGCTGGTGTTAGATGTCATGCTGGAGTTGTTTTGATCACCCAGAAAATTATGTTTTGCTCGTGAATTCATTGCTGCCTGATGAACACTCGTGGGAAGGGTGACAATGGTACTACATTCCCTTTTTTTCAGCTTGACAGTGAATCTGTAAAGTTCACACTTTTGTAACCTCCTACAGCATAATATGCTTTTTTTCTAAACTCTTTACAAATCTCATTTGTCTAAGAGAAGACTATGACAAGAAATGCCAAATGTGTGTTATAAAGACCAGATGGTGAAGAGTTTGTGTTTTTTATAAACTGGGCGGGGTCAGCCATGCTTACACTTGTTTGTCATCATAAACTGAAAATTTCAAAAAGCTCTCATTTTTCCAGCCAAAAAAAAATATAATGCTGTATCTCTTTTTGCTTTCTTAAATGCTTTCATTTGTGTTATTTATTTCATTATGTTCTTTTTATCTTTTATTCTTGTAAACGAAGATCTGTTTATATTTTAGGTAACCTTTAGACATGGATGTAATGTGATGGGAATTAAAAACTGTCAAAAATCACTGTAGTGTGTATATATGTGTTTGTATGTGTGTGTGTGTGTGTGTGTGTGTGTGTATATATATATATATATATATATATATATATATATATATATATATATATATATATATATATAATGTATGTGTATGTATGTATATATGTATGTATGTATGTATGTATGTATAGGGGGAGAGAGAGAGAGAGAGAGACAGAGAGAGTCTATATGGCCAAGGATTCTAACAAGATTCCCGCATCATTTGGAAGTCAACAAAAGCAAAAGAACATTGCAGATCCACCACCACACTTCACACGGGGAATAATGTTCTTTACTGCATAACCCCGACTATTTTTATGCCAAACCCACCTCTGTGTCTGTAGCCAGAGGCTTTATTTTTGTCTCATCTGGCCATAGAACCTGGCTACATTTAAAGCCTTGGTGGTATTTAGTGAGCTCCATGTGCTTACGTTTGTGGTTTGACAATAACAGAAGCTTTCTGCTGACAAGCCTTCCAGATACGTTTGTTGGCATGAATGTGATGTATAATTATAGTTCTGGAGACTTGGTGACCCTGCAGACCAGCCAACTACTTCTCTGACCATTTTCTTAACTGTGTGTAGGGCCAAAATGAGCTTTCATGGCAGATTTATCTGCCCAGTTTGTTTGCAAATTTTTAATCATTGCTCTAATGGAGGATAAGGGTTTCTTTAGGTAGCTAGATAAATGGCCATTGTTTTATAAAGGTCAGCATCTTTTTCCTCTGTTTATTGATAACTAACGTTTGACATGCTTGTCACTTTATACCTCAGGACATTATGGACAACTACAAGCCACAGCTGTTTGAAAAAGGCTAAATGTAAATGAGAATGTGTTAATTAAATTTTATTCATAAGCGTTTGTAGGGATGCTAATAATTATCACGTACGCTTTACTGGAACATTTTTTCCAGCTTTTTTCCCCTCATATTTGCCAAGGATGCTCATAATTTTTGAGGTCACTGTGCATAGGGAGTTGACATGTGTTTAAAAAAGGGGTTCAAAAATCTCTATGTGACTTTGATTCATTGCCTGAATTTCCTGCAGCATTTTCCCTTACTTCCTGGACTCTACCTTTAACAAAACACCTGAAGACAAATGAATAATGAAGATCTTAAGATGGTTTGTACTTTCTAATCTGAGCTTCCTTTAAGGCCCCTGGTTTCTTTTTTAAGAAGCAGAACTTTGCAGAACTAACACTCAGGAACTTTTAGCTTACTCTTTTGACAGAACAGCAGCGTTTCTCTTTGACTTATCTAAAAAGTCTGATGCAAGCTAGAGAAATAGTCATTGTTTTTGAACTAATTGTAAGAATCATGCTGCCCTCATTTGAGTCTAAAAAAGAGTGTGCTTCAAATATTCCAGGAGTTGTGAAAGCAGCACAGGAGTCTAACAGTGAATGTTAAACAGACTTCAGTGGTACAGAGAGACATAGAGCGTGTCTGGGTGCATCCTTTCACCTATTAATCTTTACGTTAGGAATGAATAATGTGATTCCACAGATTCGCTCTGTGTTTACTGCATGTTAAACGTACGCATTATGATTTTTGCAACAGTGTTGCTCTTTTTCTAGATTTCTGTTGCTGGTGTACCACAGATCTTTTTTTTTTAATGGCTTTTTGTGTATGAGTATGTTTCTAATTTGCCTAGCAGTACTCTTCCTGTAACCAGCATGCACATCCGTATACAATGTCAGGACAGGCGTTACATATATCTCCCAGTCAGTCTGTGCATATATTTATATATCACATTTTTGCCATCAGCACAACATTTCTCCCAAACTGTGCAGTTTTAGAAAGAAAAAAAACATTCTTACCTTTTAATGGAGGTGAATATAATAAAACTTTTAACGTCCTATTAATGACAAATAAACAAGTGAAGATGGTCTCAGGTCATTTTTAACCACAGGTATTCAGAGGAGTTTGATTTAAGAGTGCCAGTCAATGCTAGGAATGACAATCTTGCCCACTAAGAGAGACATTGAAAATCATAACAAATCTGCACTACAGATGACCTTTTGTTTTTTAATTATGAACAAAAATGACAGGCTGCATTAGCTATTGATAAATATTAAACTGCTTTAAATGTTCTCAGGACATAGATGTGTTAAACCTAATTATTTGCATGAACTAGGCACCAAAACTGAATTGATTTGAATTGACCTGAATGAATTTTTGATATTCAGTTTCTGAGCTGCTTATATATTGAGTGTTTGTATTGGTGGTACTGTGGCTTGAACACAACTAGTGTGGTTTAAAAAAATGCAATAGAAAATAAACATTTAAACAAAAATGTGAGCATTTTGAGGGAACTGTGCTGATTTTGAACCGGGATTTAACTAACAAATAGGTAGGAGCCTAATTAAGGATAATTACTGGATTGGCGATTATGCTGGCAACAAGTTGTTTAACCCTAACTGAGTAGCTTCTCATTTGTTAAACAACCATGTCGAAAGACGCATCCTGTGGTCGTGGAAAAGATGTTAATCTGTTTCAGAAGGATCAATTTATTGCCATGCATCAAGCATCTAAAGTGATTACCAAAATTTTTAAAATCGGGTTAGGAACTGTCCAACGTATTGTTAGAAAGTGGAAGGACAGTAGGAAAACATCATGTTCAAGGAAGGAATGTAGTTGGAAAAACAATCTTTGTGAAGATCATGAGTGGCGATTCATCAACGTTTGGTGAAAAGACAAACAACAATTCAGGGATACGTTTAATAGTGAAAGTAAGAGCATGACCAC
This sequence comes from Prochilodus magdalenae, assembly GCA_024036415.1. Lineage (NCBI taxonomy): Eukaryota > Metazoa > Chordata > Actinopteri > Characiformes > Prochilodontidae > Prochilodus > Prochilodus magdalenae. The sequence continues at coordinate 128,754 of JAMWET010002891.1, forward strand.
ATGCCCAACGTGAAGGGAACTCAAGGAATTGGGACTAAGCAGCTGTGTAGCCTTAGGAAAACCACTTGTCAGTGAGGCTTTCTGGCAAAAACGGTTTCAATTTGATATGGATCGTAAAGATTGAATTCTGGAGCAATGGAAGAAGGTCATGTGGTCTGATGAGTCCAAATTTACCCAGTTGCAGAGTGATGGGCGCATCAGGGTAAGAAAAGAGGTGGCTGAAGTGTTGCACCCATCATGCCTAGTGCTAACCGTACAAGCCTGTGGGGGCAGTCCTATGATTTGGGGTTGCGGCTGTTGGTTAGGTCTATTCAGCAATGTTATGTGCCCCAAGAATAAGGTCAGCTGACTACCTGGGTATACTGAATGACCTGGTTATTCCATCAATAGATTTTTTCTTCTCTGATGGCACAAGCATACTTCAAGATGACAATGCCAGGATTCATCAGGCTCAAATTGTGAAGGAGTTTTTCAGGGTGCATGAGACGTCATGTGCTGCAGAAGACTTTTTGCTGTGGTCCAAATCTCCCATGATCAATTCAAGATCTTGTCAAAAAACTACAGAAATAACTGGACAGAAATAAATGTTGTGACATTCCTTAAACCTGGATGCATGCGAATGCATGTTATGATCAAAGGTAAAGGCAGTCCAGTGAAATATTAGTGTGTGACCATTTTCTTTGGCCAAGCAGTGTATTCCTGAATTGAGGAAAGTTCAATTCCACTGAGGTATTTATTGCATTGGTCCTACTCTGTGTTATACAGACATGCTGTTGTATGGTGGTTTGCTGTATTGTCACTACACAGTGAGCATTATACAAGCTTTTAATGTGTACATGGGAATGAGTGTGACAGTGTACATAAACTCTGTAATATAGAGTGGTCTTAAACTATTTTAATAGTCATAGGAATTCCTCTAGTAGCTGTTGTTTCTGATGACATGTTTTCAGTAACTGAGCTGCCTTAGCAAACGAGCATCAGGGGCTAACTTTGTTCATTTCAGCAGTACTTAATGACTGTAAAATTTGTGTGCAAACCAGTTCTTATTTGGATTAGCATCTCTCCTTCTGGGCCCATCCAATGAATTTGTTTATGATTCACTGGAAATGGGCCCCTGTGTGTTTATTCTAGAAATGTGGGCGGTCCTATAGCAATGAATACATCATGCTAAGGAGGCTTTCAGGATGTGGGAGGGGTCCTATTGAAAGAGGCTCCTCTGAACTGCCTCAGTCTGTAGTACTTTCCCTCAGTACTGCTGCTGGCCACAAGGGGGAAAAGCTCCCTGTAGCAGCTGTGCTCAAAACAGTAAGTGCAGCAGTGTGCTGACTGCAGCCTGCCTGGGCCTCCCCAGCATACGCTCAGTTCAGTGATGGAGAGGTCTCTTAATTGGCTGATCCTCAGGAGTTTGGCAAGGAGGCCTGGTGTTATTTTATGTGCTGAGAGATGTGTTGTCATCTCCCTAATAAAGCACATGTCTGCTGCATTCAGTGTTACTGCAGCGCTGCTGCAGCCTGGGAGCCAGAAATGGAGATAAATGCATGCGGATCCCACAACACTGATACACAGCTCTACTCTTTCACCTTGCCAAGCCCATCTACAAAAACACACACGTACACCCACGGTGTCAAATTAAGGCAGAGTAATGTCTACAGGCCTGTCCACAGATCCCGCTGTTGTTTAAGCATGGTGTGGACAGTAGCTTGATGTTTCTATTTAAAGCAGAAGCTGCGGCTGGCGGAACAGAGATGAAGCAGCTTTAGAGGATTACCTGCACTAAGCGCTCATAAATACACTCCCACCAGCCCAAAGGAAACACTGCATGTGATGAAGCTGCGCTAAAGCACTTTAAACATGAATGATGGAGAATGAATCGTTTCCAGCTCAGGCGAGAGAATGAGGGAGGAGAGAGACCTTGTGGCTGACCTCATGATCTCCACTGCCCAGCATTTGGTCAGCGTTGCTGTTCTGACACTGTCTACCTGCACTTTGAACACACATGCACTCACTTTCTCGTCTTTTGTGCTATTGTTTTGGATCACAGCTTGCTCCTGGTCAATAAGTAGCTGTTTTTTTAACCTACCTTAACCCCCACACTGGACCCTGTACTTCATACACTGTTGTTATGATTTCACCATCAATCAGGATTCTCTCTCTCTGTGACCTCTCAATCTCACGCGCACCCGCTCATTCTCTTTTACACACATGGTAGCCCCATATACCTCTTCGCTCTGCCCTGCGATGTAATTGTGCCTCATCAGTTTCCAGAACAATCAATTTCTCTCTCTCTCTCTCTCTCCTGCAGAGCTTTGCTCCTTTATTACTCAGTCTAGAAAGCTCTGCAGGTGGCCAGGAGCTCTTAGCCTGGGGAGAGGGGAGATGTCTGGTTCTCTCTTCTTTCCTCTTTTTTTTCCTGGCTGTCTATCTTTCTGTTGTGTGTCAGGGTTACTCTGTGCTATCTCTGCTGACAGCAGTGCTCCGGACACTGGCTTTGAAGAGGGAGATGTGGTGTGAATGTGATGAGACCCTGGAGGAGAAGGATGAACTCCTGAACCTGAGAGAGAGAGGGTATTAAGTGGTGTTGTGCCTGGGAGCTGTCAGTTATAGAGTAAACAGTGACATATGAGAGTATAACCGAACAGGGACAGTGGCTGATCCGGGCATGCGCACCTGCACCGCTGCTGCTTTGCCAGCACTGTACCTGAACGCAGCATGTTCTTTAAGGCCTGCTAATATTTATCATCAGTGTGCATAGAATAACCTTCTGTTTTGTTTAAGAGCTATGAAGAACAATATACATACATACATATCTTTTTCTTACATTTTACATTCAAAAGTGAGTTTGGTTTAGACTTGTTTAGAATATAGATATTGAGTTTGAATAACTGTGTCCCTAAAATGGAGCCCTGCAGTACTCATTGTGGGGTGTTCTCACTATAGAGAATTCCCAGAGCTTATTTGTTGTAATCCTAGAATCCATACTAGAAAAGATCCAGTTCATCAAATACTGTTGCCTAATCAACAATGAAGGCAATACAGATTTTATTAGTAGCTCTGATGAATTACCTAAAGTTAGCTAACCTTAGCTGAGGCTTAATGCTTACCTGATCAAGAAAATCAACAAACTTGACATCAGTCTGGTCTAAGCTGTCTCCATCTTTCAGATGCATCGCCAATATTTACTCAAGTTATAATGTCTCCCGTCATGGAGCTGTTTAGAAGAATGTGTAGGCTTTTTAGGTTGGGTAGAATCTAATATTGTTAATCCCCTTCGCTTGCTTCCATGACTGCAGGACACTGTTTGCCTGCCACTTTGATTCATATCTGCCAACCTGGGGTATAAAAATGTTACTGGGAAATGGGCAATGGGTGGGATCACCGGGCAAAACACAAACAGATTTTCTTCTCCGGAATGGACATTTCAAGGGAAACATACTGACTGATTTCTACTTTGCTTACTCTCTTATGGCATGTCATGGTCATTTTATACTTCAGTACAGCGAACATATTCTATATCGCACCTTTAGGTTACTACTACCGTTTTAAGTGTAATTATATTAGTTGTTCTGTAACATTTGTAGTGCTTTGTGCCTTTAGAGCTTTAGCTTTTTATTTTATTTTATTAACAGACCCCCAAAAGACAAGACTAGTGTCTAACAGTAATCAGGGCCTATTTGAAACATGCTGGATTTCTGAAGACGTTCCAGCATAGATCTATAACCTACTTAGTGGTTGTAAGTTTTAGTATTTTGACTTCATTGCTGTATCTAAAGGAAACATTGAATGCAGGGAAATCATTTCGGACAAAATTCTAAATGATTCAAAATTGTTGATTTGCATGATGCATTTGTGGATCTCTTTTACTTCATTTTGCTTGTTATCCTTGTTGCTAAAGAAACAGAAACTTCAAGATGCAAAATTGATCGATGGTCTAAGTTTGGGGTTTGAGGTCATTTTGTTAATTGTTTTTCTCTAGATTATTATAACAGAAGAATGTCTGATATCCTCTTATGCTTGTTTAATTGTTTTTAGTCAAATTTAATAATACCTTTTCTCTGCGATACAGCATCCTACATGACTGTTCCCGAGTAAAGCAGCTGTTTCTCTCTCTCTCTCTCTCTCTCTCTCTCTCTCTCTCTCTCTCTCTCTCTCTCTCTCTCTCTCTCTCTCTCTCTCTCTCTCTCTCTCTCTCTCTCTCTCTCTCTCTCTCTCTCTTTTCTCTCTCTCTTTCTCTCTCTCTCTTTCTCTCTCTCTCTAGCTCCCTAGCTCTGGTCTCCATGCTCTCAGCTTATTAGTTTAATGTGTGTCTTTCTGCAGATGAAGACATATGGCTGCTTTATTGCTGCTAACAATACCAATCAATACTCATGAATGCTGCAGTATCGTCATATTCCATAAATCAGAGCCATTGTGTGGACTGACAGTGATCATCTTCCCCAAAACACAAACACACTGTCTCTCTCTGTCTCTCTCTCTCTCTCTCTCTCTCTCTCTCTCTCTCCCTCTCTCTCTCCCTCTCTCCCTCTCTCCCTCTCTCTCTCTCTCTCTCTCTCTCTCTCTCTCTCTCTCGCTCTCGCTCTCTGACACACACTCACACAGCATAAAGAGGCCGGATTTGATTACGATGAGTGTTCTGTACTGACCACAGACTGATCAATCATATTGCACTTTAGTGTAAAAACCGGTCTGTGTTGATGACGCTCTGTTGTACCAGAAAGAGACCAGCCTTATTTTGAGGCAAATTTCCGAGATTTATGTTGGTTTGCACATTAATGATAAAATGGCCCATAATTGTGTACCTCGTTGTAGCTATTACATAATTAGGTATTAGGTTTCACGTCTACCAGGAAAGAGCAGGTATTTGGTGGAGGTCATGTTTCTGTGTTCCTACTGTGTAGGATATCTGAATGTCAGCAGCAGTGACCTTCATACATGGTGCTTACAGGACAGAGTAATCAAACTGACCACAGGGATTTTACAAGGTCAAATAATCATTAATAGTGGAATCAGATATAACTATTTAAGCTTTTCTAATTGTTTTAAGTCTATCTAAGTTTTAAATACATGTTTAACTAATATTAAATAAGCAATGTAAGGATTGGGAAAAATAATAATATTGTTAATAATGCTATTCTTAACCAACACACAAGCTTGGTAGAACATCAAAACTGTCACCATCAGAAAAATGTACTTTGAGAGAGGGGAGAAAATCAAGCTACACTCTGATTTCACTTCTATAGGTGTTTCTGTTCATATTTCCACTGTGAGTAAAGAACTCAATGCTTAGAGTCTAAAAGTATGTGTAGCTGCCATAAAAAAATTGTTATTGGAAATGGGTAACTGATGATGAATAAAAATAAGAAGAAAGGACCTCCATGGTCACTGGATCATAAGAAGAAGTGAGTGGACATCTAATACTGAACTGAAGTGTGGAAAAATATCTTGACCCTTCAGTTTTTTTGGACAGAATTGATTATTATTATTTTTTTGTATTAATCCTTCAAAACGGGTGTGTGCATAAGCATGCGCTTATTCCCACTGGAGTGGACCACAGGTACAGGAAAAGAGTGGGCCAAATTAATTGTGTTCATTATTTCTTAAATAGAATAGATTTGTGTATGCACAGGAGTGTGTGGGTGACTTCCTTTAAGCTTTACAATGGATGATGATGGATCTGTTGAAAAGAACATGTCAATTAGATGTCAGGGGTTGAGGAGCATGGACTCACCATAACAAAATGACAGCCATTCTGTCTCTCGTTCACTGTCCTATCACACAGTCCTAATGACACACCAGGTGACAGAGCATTCTAGCAGGTTGACATGCAGGGAAAATGTAGAAGAGGGGTGTGTGTGGGTGGGTTGAAGGGTAATAACTCATTGTGGAATGTTGTGTTTGACACCACAGGTAAAGTGATCATAACAGACACGTCACTTACTGTTTCTATTTGATGAGAACTGTTCTTTTTGGCAGTTGCAGGCAAGTGTGCATGTGTATGCACCAGTTTTGCTACTGTTGGGAAGACCAACAGTCCTCACGTGTGAGGATTTTGCCAATGTGATTGAACATTTTTTAATTATAGGCAGTGTTATATACACTCTACTCAACAATCTGATAAATCTCTCTTCACGCACACATGAATGAACAACTCATTGTGAGCATTCCATCCGTCCGTCCGTCCGTCCGTCCGTCCATCCATCCATCCATCCTGCTAGCTATTTTTAAATCTTTCAAAGCTTTTTGAAAACATGAACATTGTGTCTTTTGCAGACCTGCCATTTTGAACATGATAAACTTGTGTTATGACAAAACATACTGAAATCACACTGAAACTTTCCAATTGGGAATGTAATCAGACAGGCATTCTATTTAACAGGTTATGTAAACTATTACCCTCCTCGCTCATCAGATACAAATAGAAGCTAAACAAGCAGAAAGATTTTTGCCTTTTAGATACAGAGGTTTAGATTTGGGTTAGGTATAGGTGGATAAATGAAAAACAGTGATTACTGGAAGTTCTCATTGAGTAATGTAAGTCGAATATGTGTGTGTGTGAGAGAGAGAGAGGGGGGAGGGGGGAAAGAGAGAGAGAGAGAGAGAGAGAGAGAGAGAGAGAGAGAGAGAGAGAGAGAGAAACAGTAATTATAGCAGCACTTTGTAGGTTAAGATCAAAGAGTCACTCTGCTGAAAGATGCCCACTTCCTGCTCCTACTGGCACAGTACTGAATCTCTCTCACTCTCTTTCTCTTTTAATCTCTCTCTCTCTTACTCTCCTGCTTCCATATTTTATTCCTGTTTGTAACTCTCCTATAGAGGAATGTCATCAGGGCATCCTCATCTATTGTCCCATGTTTTTGTGGACTGACTGTGATGAGTGATGACTGGAACAGTGTGTGTGTGTGTGTGTGTGTGTGAGAGAGAGATACAGTGAAAGATCAGTCAGAGCCATCAGTGGAGTTGATCTGGAAGTGTTCATGAGCCATGATTTCCTGCTATTGGTATGCTTGAACATCAATCCCTTGCTTTAACTGTCTCTCTCTGTCTCTTTCTCTTTGTTCCTCACACACATTCACTCATTCTCAGTTTAAAGGGCAGAAACAGTATTATAAATTGACTCTACTGATCAAGCAACTGTTTTGGCTTTAAAGCAGATTTTTTCATATATTGACAGTACTAAAATAACTAAAGCTTCTCAATCTGCCTGTAATCTCTCTCTCTCTCTCTCTCTCTCTCTCTCTCTCTCTCTCTCTCTCTCTCTCTCTCTCTCTCTCTCTTCTGCTCATCTCTATGCTAATTCTCTTATCTTCGGTATCTCTCGTTAGCTCTATGTTTGAATCTTTATCTCCTGCTCGTCTCTGCTTTACATCACTCTGCTGTACACATTCCACCACTATCATACCAGACAGCTAGACGGCGCACACACATACACACTGATTTTAGTAGTGTCCCTTAAATGAATAAACGTATAGATATAATTAATCATTTTCCTTGTGTCAAGAGTGTTTTCATGTTAACAATTAATGTTATAAGTAATATTTAAAAATATTTGAATATATTTTAGAGAAAAATATAAAGGGACACACACAGCATGCATTTTGCATAAATAATTAAAGGACTGTAGTGACTATATGTGCATATGTATGTATGTGTGTGTATATATATATATATATAATATGCATACTGTTTGTGTCCGTTTATATTTTACCATAAAGAGGAATCATTTTGTCGGAGCAGGGAGCAGCTGAAGCAAACCCTCTGCCCTATGTAAGATGGCAGGCGAGAAGTGTAATGTCTCTCTCAGTGGCGTGGCCTGTCTTTGTCTGGCAGAGGGGGGGATGTGCTGCAAAACTGCTGGTCTCCAGCAGGGGGAGTCTTTGCTTATTTCTGAGCCTACTGAGCCTAGGCACACTGGGAACAAGACAAGTATAGATAATAATGCCACCGCATAACAATCAGTTTCCTTGTACAATGAAAATTCTTGAAACTTGCAGTGTTTTAAAAAATAAATATCAATTAAAAGGAGAGAGAAAAAACAATATATATATATATATGTACACAAAGAAAAGGAAAGACCATCAAGTAAAGGAAGGAGGAAAGTACTGTAATTGCAATACGGGGCATATGCATGTGTAAAGTGCCGCTGTGCAAGTAGAAGTAAACATTTATAAAGTTATAACAGTAGCAGCAGAATCGTGAATATATTAATGGAGTACGTCAGATTCAGAAAGTTTACAGAGGGACACACAGCCTGAGCTGTGGATAAAAACATGCAGCCTTTTGTTCATAAATAATTAAAGCGTGAAGAGGCTGGTGTGGGGGTGTGTACTGCTCCCTGATGACTATATGATGACCCTGGTATGTAGATGTATGTGAGGGGAAGGTGTGAAATATGGCATATCCCCGCTATATCCTATATGAGCGGTTTTTGCATATATATGGAGCTGGTAAAGGATATATATAGAAGTTATAATTTGGGCTGACATTATATATCCTCATTCTAGGAAATACAATATGCATACTGTTTGTGTCCCGTGCATGTGAACGCCGAGGAATTTAGGTTTTACCCTCTCCACCGCTGTCCCACCTAAAACAGGGGAATCATTTTGATCAACCAATCAGAGCAGGGAGCATTGTTGTGAAGCAAACCCCCTGTACGCCTCATATGTCCAGATGATGGCATCAGGCTTGAGAAGTGTAATCTTCATACTCTCAGTGGCGTCAGGCCCTGGGGGGTCTTTGTCTGGCATTCTGACTGAGGGGGTCAGCACCCAAGGATGTGCAGTGCAAAGCTTCACTGCCAGTTTGGTGGGACCTCCAGCATGCTGGGGACTAAACAGTCACAATTTGCTTATTTCTGAAGCAGTGTTGACTGCGTCCGTCAGTGTTCTGACGGACGCAAACATCGGGTCAGCCAGGAATGGTCTCCTGGATGTGACTCATTGAACGAAGACAATTGGGGTGAGTGCAACAGGGCGATAGTCATTCAGGCAGGTGTGCCTCCATTACAATTATATGGTTATATTTTTTTCATAGAAACGGCCTTTCCTGCCTTTCCATGTTTGACATGTAAGGTTACCTTTGGCGCATATGTTATCTGAGCATGCCATGCTGTGAACATCTATTTTCGATCAAATAATATGGCTTTTAGGTGAGATTGATCAATCTATTCTCTTAAAAAAAAATAAAAATAAAAATAAAAATTCAATCCAAATGTGATTGTACATAAAAGGATAAAAATGACCAGAAAAGAGATGTCACCCAGCAAAATCAAATTCTGCTGCATTTTTCTGCTTGATTGTCAGTTTTCTTTATGTTTGACTTGTATGAGTTAATTTTGCCAATATACTAATCATTTTGGGTCCTAATGGATTTGGATCCCTTTTGAAGATAAACAGTTTTACCCTAATTGTTTTATTGCCCATAATTCAGTAGTGTTTGTTTCATGCTTGTGGTCTTGATGTAAATGCTTTGGAATGTTTACTTTGCCCACCACTTACAGATCTGACTGTATCAACAGAGCCAAAGTAACCAGCACATATTCAGTTTGTGCAGTTGTTTAGAGCCCATTAGCAGTATGATGCAAACTGTTTCCACTCGGCATGGCAGGCAGGAAACTGTTACTTAAGGACGCTCGCTTCTTTACGAGACTCTCCATGCTGCTCGTACGAATTATGGAAGACTGTTTTCACAGCGAAGTGAGCAATTTTCTATTAAACTCACCTCCCTCAGTCAACAAAGCACTGAAGGAGTGCTTGGTGAGGCATGGGGTACAGGCCTAGTGTGTTTAATTTGCTCAGGCTGTCTGTGCTCTTTTCAGCTCCGACTGTGCAAACATGTGGATTGGCGCGAGTAAGTCTTGTTAAACCATCCTGCACTCTGTGGGAGCAAAGCACTTTAGAGGAAAAACGGTGCTTATGGTATGATCCTTGCAAATGCTGTGGCTTAGCAGGGTTAAGTGCTGTACAGCAGTGTACACTCAAGTACTGAGACACAGGGGATTCATCTTTAATACACACACACATGCACACACACACAACGGCTATTTGAAGCCAAGTCGAGATTCCTCCCACTTTTAGGCTTTAGAGGATTAGCTGCACTAGCCAGTTCATTTTCACTAGAGATTAATACGGTGTTCATGATTTCACTGTCAGATTTCAAACTGTTATATTGAACAGTTCAACTAAGTTAATCAAATTTGACAATTAGCAGCTATTAGCAAGGGTGGATTAGTATGCCTGCTGTTACACACACACACACACACACACACACACACACACACACACACACATATATATATATATATTCTCCTAAAATTCCTTAGGGAAAATAGCATTAGACAAAAAATGGACATATGTGATACTTCTGAGGCCCTTAGTTGAATAATATTGTGATTCCTGGCTTTAGTTCATTTGCTGATAAATATTAGCATTGCCATTTAGTAAATATCCCTGATATGCAATAGATAGAGGTTGGTGCAGGGATTTCTTTTGGTTGTGAATACCGCAAGATTGAGTTCAGTGTCATCAACACATTGCTTTAGGAGTCCCTCTAGTGTACTTGCATAGTGTTGATATGAGTTTGTTGGACAAAAGACAGCAATGACAAAGTTTGCTGTTTTAGTGAACTCTCATCTGATCCAGCCAGACATTTATCCATTGAGGAGAGAAACTGTAAAAACTGCACAATTAGTAATGCAGGCATGGTCCTGCTGAAGGGAAATGTAAATGCCTCCTTTGCGTGTGCGTGCACTGGTCATGTCAGAGTAGACTGATTATGTGGAAGTTGAGTTTCCGTAGTTTAGAGACTGTGCACATTCACTACCCCCAAACATGCATCTGAATGAACACAAACACACACACACACACACAGACACACACACACACAGACACACACAGGCATATAATGTTCATAGCACTGCCTCCAAAAAGGCTGCTGATGGGCACCCCATTTCGTCAGCTTTATTAGTTTATTTTATGTTTTCTCTGGATCTTGGCACTGAAAAGTAGACCAGGCCTGGAATATATTTGCAGGCATCACTGATGTCTTACAGTGTGATTTGCTGTTGTATGACTTGGACTCCAGAAAGCACACTCTGCTTCAGCCAAAGAGAGAAGGGGACAGTCTCTTCTCAGTTTGGGCATTTTGTAAATGGGAAGGAGATCTGAGCTTCAGCTACCCAACCAGGCCACCCTCAAGACAAGCAGCACATGCTTCACAGTGGATCTGAATGCATTATGAGTGCATCATGAAACAGCCATTTAGTACAAGTAACTCACTTAAATAGTACATGATCCACTTGCATAAGAAAATGGAAAAGAAGGTTCTAAAACTAAAAATAGCAAAATGGGACTCCTGGCAGTCACTAAATCTGCCACCATCAGAAAGACAGTAGAAAATCAAGCTCCACTCGTTCTTTAGACCTGACAAAAAAAGCACAGGTGTTACTGCCTACCCGTCCACTGTGAGAAGACAGCTCAACACTATGGGTCTGAATAGATGCTCTCAAGAAGCCATTGCTGAGAAAATGCAGTAGATATAAAAGAGATCATTTGCAAACTAAATCATGAAGCTGCTGAGCTGGTATTCTCAAAACAATGAACTGACTACCTCCTATTCCAGAACGGAAATTATTAAATGTGTTTGAAGTTATATTGATAATAAGAAGCAGGAAATGTAACTAATGTCTAAACCTGACCTTCAGAGGTGTGAGAAAGATATCCTTAAAGATTCTTTTGAAAAACTAAAAAGTAAAGTTTGCCTGAAAAAAACCCTGTGATAAAGATGAAGCTTGGACACAATAAATACTCAGAAGTTTGATAGTATAGTTGTCGAGGCTTTGGTGTCATTTTCTGTTAAATGCTTTTTTGCTTTGCTTTCATAAATAACTTATAGTTTGTTAGCTGTTAGACTGTAAATGGGTAAACTCTTTGCTTAATCCTGGTGTCCGTACATGTGATTATGTAATTCTGCTGTTACATTGTTAATGGCATTTATATTCCAAGTACATTCTGCAGCAACAGATTTGATATTGCACCTGATTAGTTTGTTTAAAAAACACAAAAATACTTGGTTAATATTCTGTACAAAATAAAACAGTATACTTAACAATAGCTTGATCATATTCTAGCAAAAAAAGATCATCCTCTGTTTACAAACACAAACATGGTATCATCTGGTTTGGATTAAAAGTTTAGAATTTGTGGATTTTGACGGAATTGCTCACCGAGGTAATACCTGAGACCCAGAAAGGTTACTGCAAAGCTCATAGTGGATGCAAAACTGTAAAAGCCTTATTATTTATTGTGTGTTGGAGCGAGGCACTAAAGAAAGCAAAGGCTGACGTCGTCCAGTTTTAACTGTGAGTGGCTTGGTGGCCTCTGGTTTAGACTGGGTAGTAACTGTTGTGAACAGAGGCAGTGCAGGATCGGTATCTGATACACATACACATACAAACGCACTTAGGGATGTTGTGGCCAGAGATGAGTGATGACTGATTTCAGAGTTTGATTTGAGAATCAGACAGACGCCAATGCATTTAGCTTTCTGTTCACATTCACTGCTGCGTTCATCCCCTGTGTAACATAATCCCTGTCCCGCTCACTCACGCACCCAAACACACACAACCCCTACAAGACTCCCCATTCATATATCTGCAGCCATTATGCATCAATTGAAGTGTGTGTGTCCTGAACAGGGTACTGTGTGTCGCGCTGTGCTCTCTGACCAAGCCCTGAACTCTCACACACTCGTGGAAAACACGGTCAGCCAGCGCATGCTCGTTTGTCATGCTGCTTGCTGACAGTAAAAGGTCATCGACTCCCATCGCTGCAAGCCAGAAACAGCAGCCTCCATATTACCCAGCACTGTGGATTTGTCTAAGACTGGGAAGATGAAGATGTGCGCACGCACCCACAGCTTTATCTAATCTAGGCCAACTATCTCTGTCTACCTCCCAGACGGTGGAGTAATGTGAGAGGGGAAAAAAACCTCGTGTAATTACACTATACTCTATGTGCATGTATTCCTCTTCTAATTATCTGCCCTTAATACAGAGTTTTAAATGAGGACCATGACCTTGTAAATCAATAATGCACGTCTAGACCAGCAAGCAAGAGACACATGGCTATGTAAATGAGCTGACATTTTAACGCCCTCCGGTTCACCTCCAGCTGGCCTGCTCTGTTTCTCCTTGTTTACTGCTGTATCAAAACCCTCTGAATGCCCTATTAAAGATCCCTTCAACCAGTACATGAAAACACTGTCTGGCAAACTATGCTCGCTCCCTCTCTCTCTTGCTCACTCTCTCATTCTCACACTTGCGCTCTCTCTGTTCATGTTCATCATAAGAATGATTTCCAAGTTCAAGCATTGAAGGCCAAGAAAAATATCATCACTTAAAAACCAGGTCAAGTGGTGAAAGGTACAAGATGATAACTTCCGTCCAGTGAAGACTTCCTTTTTCCTCTCCTTTTTTGTATTATATTTTTAACATCTGGCTTCCTTGCAGTCTCAGGCAGGAAATGTGAATCCTCTTGGCTTTATTGTTTCATAATGTTATATTGTTTCATATCTTACACATGATTGTATGTGTAAATTATGTGTTATATTACACTATTGTATGCTCTGTTCACACCCAACTTGATCACTGGGCTGTAACCTCTCCTGCAGCCTCTTGCACACTGCTTTGCTTTGCTCTGTTGGGGATGGATGGGGGCGAAGGGAGGAAACAGGAGCTTACACATCACGCACAAATGGTCAAGTTCCTGGCCCCCTCCTCCCTAGCTGGCATGATTTAGTGGAGGCTCGCTCTTCCTGCCATTATTTGTCCGGTGAAGCAGCGCTGTGCACTGAGGGAGCCGCCTGGTGCCATGACCTGCAGGGGCCGGCCGCACTGCTGCTCGCAGTTCAGCTCCACTCAGCCCGCTGTTAACCCTCTGCTTTCCCACGCTTACCCTAACACCTTACACGGCTGGGTATCTTCATACTTATAGCTGATAAACAAAATAAAAATCTAATTTTAATACATAAGAGAAAAGATTAACAAGACTACAGCCTGCAATTTTAACAGTGGCCAAATATGATCTGAAAGAATTATTTGCTGCTTCTCAAGGATGCTTCTAGATATGTATGTATGAGTGTCTTTAAAAATAAGAACATCTTTGTAATAGATAGGTATAATAATAGTTTATTTATAAATAGTTTGATTGCTTCTCCGCACGTTTAATTTGTAATCACTGTTTCATGATTTGTCCTAAATTCCATCAGTCTGAGTTGTAAATTGAGAGTAATATTTCACATTAACAAGATTTCTGCACTCATTGCCCCAGAGAGCTGGTGGTAATGAGGAGCAGAGGGAGTAGTGTAACTAATGGGGAAGATGATGGTGATGAAGATTACAAATCTCATCCACTTCACATAGAGATGTTCCAAACAAATCTCTCTGCTCTCTCAATCCTGTTCCTGGCTCCATCCCTCAGCCAAACTCACACTGCGCTCCACCTGTTTGCATAGCATATACAGTGTCTCACCACTAATCCATAGTACCCGCCTCCCATCTCTCTCTCTCTCTTTCTCTCTCTCTCTCTCTCTCTCTCTCTCTCTCTCTCTCTCTCTCTCTCTTTCTCTTTCTTGCTCTATCTCTCTCTCGCTACTTCTGTCTCTCTCTCCCTTTCTTGCTCTATCACTCTCTCTCGCTACCTCGGTGTCTCTCTCTCTCTCTCTTTCTTTCTCTCTCTCTCATCTCCCCCCCCCCCCTCTCTCTCTCTCTCTCTCTCTCTCTCTCTCTCTTTCTCTCTTTCTTTCTCTCTCTCTCATCTCCCCCTCTCTCTTTCTTTCTTTCTCTCTCTCTCTCTCTCTCTCTCTCTCTCTCTCTCTCTCTCTCTCTGTTCCTGTCTGGGCAGAAGGCAGTTAATAACACAAGTTTCATAATGCATACAATTTGATGTATACGAAATGAACATATCATCTACACTTGCAGTTCTGTAAGCTTCAGATTTGAGGACTGTGGGGTATTGACCTTTTTGTGCTTACTGTATATCCCTAAATTTTATGAAAAAGTTCCTCAGCAGTCAAACAGCTAAGAGTGTTTTACTGGAGGTATAGAATAACTGAAGCTTGGAAAATTTCCCATCGTTTCCTGTGATGAAGTTTTCATTGCCCACCACTATTCCTTTACTTCTCTCACTTTTGTTTTGTCTTTATCAAAAAGAGCACTAGAGGGGTTGCCTTTTCAGCCTTCCTGGGCTCTCAAATAATACATTTGATCTGTATTTGTGTTCACAATGCAAACAGATGTCAGTTCATCTATACAACCTAATACTTTTAATTATTATGCTAGTGTTGCCAATGGTGCACTTTTCCCAAATCAATCAAATGCAATAAACAAAATTATATATAAAGGATCGATTGCATAAATAGAAGCAGTTTCTACTTCAGAAAAAATGCTAAAGTATGAAAATGCATATATTCCAGGACATTTGTGGGTCTTGGAATGGAATTAACCAGAATTTAGCACAGTCCAGGAAAATCTTAGACTGGTGGCAGCCCTAGTTCCAGCTCACAGCAGATGCTGTCCAGAACTCCACAGATTTCTTTCCCCTTCCTCAGTCATATGGTCCCTTCGCATACTACAATTGTTTGTTGAAGATATGGACCAGACCCACAAAGTAATGTTTGAACAGCAAGTTTTAATTAACAGTATGTTTTGTTTCTATTGCTTGGCATGTTAAATGACTCCCACCCCACTCTTTGAAAACAGAGATTGTCAATCAAAATTTTATCTGGGCGAGTTTTGTTGCTGTCTTCTATTCCACGAAGCAGGCCTCTAACAAACTTCACGCTAACTAGCAGATTAGAGTAACCATCTTTAAAATGACATGCCAGATCTCCCCAAGGGTAAAGGACAAGAGAAAGTCAACAAGGGAATGTTAAAAACAGCAATGAAATGGAGGGAATGTATAACGCTGTGTCTGTCAACTCCAGTCTGACATTTGAAGTATCACTTGAAACTTTATGAAAGATCTAACACTCTTCTAACCCCTTAGGATGTATGTGATGTCAATCAATTTGATGCGATATTTCATTACATATTTATAATAAACTGTGCAGAGTACCAGTGGTACGTGGGGAACAGTGCTGTTTATAAGTTCAGTGCCGTGTGTGTGTCGGATTCTTACAGAGGTAAAGAGAGGGTGAATCTGTCAGCCTGGGGCTGCTGTCGTTCTGTTGAACCTCAGACATGACCAGGTCATGAAGCTGACCTCTTCCCCCTACTCTCTAGCTCTATCACTCAGTCCTTATCTGCCTCGGAGACTCACTCACTGCCACTCTGGGTGTACTAAGTGCTACTACACCTCAGGCTCAGTATACTGTATAATGGGAGTTTTACACAACAGAAACATTAGATGGAAATGGATTTGTGTATTGTAATCCAATTGTGGCCAGGCTGATCTGAGACTCAGATTTGAAAG
Organism: Prochilodus magdalenae; assembly: GCA_024036415.1. Taxonomy (NCBI): domain Eukaryota; kingdom Metazoa; phylum Chordata; class Actinopteri; order Characiformes; family Prochilodontidae; genus Prochilodus; species Prochilodus magdalenae. The sequence goes on from JAMWET010002891.1 coordinate 145,220, forward strand.
CAGTTTTTCTTTAGAACAAAATTTGTGGTTGTCCTCAGCTGGTGCAGAAGTTAACACTTGGCCTAGCTAACATGGCCACTTAGCTATTTTTAGCCTCAAAAGAGCCCTGGGTTGTGAAGGGTGAAGGCTGATGTCACTGAATCCACAACAACAGCTGGTGCGGCATGGCCGGTGGAGTTTCAATCAGATGTGTCACACACTCATACCCACCACTTGCCCTGACAGGTCACAAAGTGCCCGCTTGACTACAGCTCATCTTTTTTACTAGGTTTAAACCAGCACATTAGAGCTGTCCCAAAGTTTAAAATGATTTTTTATAATTGCTGGCATCTCAAATAATTGCAATTTGGTGATTGTGTTATCATTGTGACAATGCTACAGCATGCTATTATACAAAGAACAGTTTAGGGAAAAAACAGTTTGAAGAAATTAGGAAACAGTTGTGTTGTAGAAATTCACTGCTGTGGTCAAATATACAGTTCGTAGGGAAGTAGAATACCACTATGCTGCTTTAGAAAGGAGTGTTTTAAGTGGTACCATAGAACAGCCATCGTAGTTCCCTAAAGAACCATATTTGTAGTGAAATGTAATTGAGAAGAACCATTTAAATATATAGTGAATATAACACACAGCTTCTTTACAAGTTCAAGAAATGGGCAAACCCGTGTTGCATTACCTTCCATTGCAGGTTTTCTGCTGTTAAACTTAATATGCTATGTCAAAACTGCTACTAACAGTTACTGATTATTGTTGATGAATCAACAAATTGAACCGCTTTGCTATTAGTGTCCTCTGACTTCTCCTTTGTCACAGTCCCAACATTTATCAGTTCTGCCTGTCAATAACTGACATCTTTCTGTTTGACGCAACACAGCAGTAGGAGCCATTTTGCCGGTTTAAACAACTCATGTTTCAGCCGGAACGGATACTGTTGATGACTAATTAACAAATTTTTGTAGCGTTAGTGCTGTACAGGCCGCAGTCTGTAAGAAGGATGGCGTAATATTTTTCAAGGTGTGTTTATTCCCCATCTCAGACTATAGACCACCATACACCGCATGCCATTAGTGTCTCTCCATTGCATTTCACACTGCATAGACCACGGTGCCATTGAAATTAGGGAGGAGGGTAAAGAACGGATCAAGAGGGGAAATAAGGGAAGGGAGGGGATGTTTCTTTCCCTCTATGTATTCCGGTGGGATATGGAGCAGCAGCAAGCATACAGAGTGACATTCGGCCTGATAGAGGACATCATGTCACTGGAGACCCTCAGCTCAGCATGAAGCGTGTGCATGTACACACACACACGCATACACTCTCACACTTGGTTGTGTGGAACTGGGCAGGGCTGTGTTTGTGTCCCGCAGGGGAAGGCTGTTAGGGTAGAACTACTACACTGGCACATTTTCTCCAGCATACATTACTGAGGCAGACAAACAAGCCAAGCAGAATGCGTTTTGTTTGTGTGTGTGTGTGTGTCTGTCTGTGTGTGTGTGTGTGTGTGTGTGTGTGTGTGTAAGAGAGTGAGTGAGTGTGTGTGTGTGTGTGTAGTCAGTGAGGGTCTGTGTTTCGGGTGGTGGGGGGATGGGAGAGGTGAGCTGTGGTGGTAATATAACCATATGCTAGCTGTTAACAGAATGAAAAGTAAAGACATCACCATGATCCATCTTCATTAGAGCATTTCCCTCTCCTTCCTGCACCTTAGCGACGATGTGCTGCAGGGGGTCACCTGCTAGTGCACTGTCTCTCCATCGCTTTCTAGCTATTCTCTATCGCTCCTTTTTCTCTTCACCATCTGCCTCCTACTCTGTTCTTCCTACTAACTCACTTTCTCTGGCCCTCCGGTTTCTCTGTGTAGTTCTGTCTCTCCTTTTAATTTGCATACTTCCCTCAGCCCTTTGTGAGCTGGATCAAAAAGGACTAATTGCTGACAAGATCCATAATTTTAATCAAGTGCAGTTCTACAGCATCACTACTTAACATATCTGACTTGTAATTCTGGAGAGAATGATGACATGCATATTTGGACTATGAGCTTTAAACCAGGGCGATCTGTGGCAACTTGGGAAAATTACAGGGGCTGTTTATGCTGTATGAATTAACCTGTCAAAATACCTCACAAATTAGGCTACAGCTCAGAATGTCCCCTGATTAAACTAATCCAGCTAGAGATCTGCTAAACAGAGAGACAGAAGACTATTGCACTCCTCATAGTAATCCAGGATTGGCTAAAACAAAGATTGAGACCATATCTTTGGGGGTCTGCTAGTGTTCGCAGTTAATAACAAACCACAGGCACTTTAATGCTCATACTCTTTTAGGAAGATACAAACTACTGGCAATATTGGCAGATCATGTTGTTAGTATCGTCATTGGTCAATTTTTAGATAGTCAGCTGTCTTATGTCAAATTTCTTAAAACTTAACACCACCACAGTCTTAAATTAAACATGGACAGTTTTAGTGACAAAGACAAGATTCTTAAGTGTGTACAGCATGTATTGGATGTTGCTTGTTAGTGACACCATCATGAGCTTTTGTTGGTGATTATGATTCCAATTTCTAAGTTGACTGTGTGTGGTAGCCTGTTTTTTAATCTGAAGATCATACTGTTTAGGGTTCATGAACACATGAAGCACAGTAGCACATTTCCAGTGCTTTAAGCACATGTGCAGTATAAACCGTACCTGCTCTTAATGGGCAATTATTACGTTTTCTGTTGTTCATTTAAGTTCCATTCATTGCATAAAGTTCTGCATTAAAAGGAAGATGCAACTGGAAGTCATGAATAATTGTGCTGCAGTACTTTGGTGCATATGTATCAGCCTTTAAATACAGTACAAATACAGTACTTACCTCCCTTGCGTTAGATCTGTCAAAAGGATAACACTTAAATGGAAGATTGCCTATTCTGTGTTTTGATCAAAATCTGTCAGCTCTGATTTTGGCCAACTCTAAAAGTGCAGATTTATTTTTTTGCTCTTGTATATTATGGATCACAGTGGAAATAAGTCAGGAAGTTTGTGTTGTTCTAGACAAATATGCTGAGATGTTGTTCTTGCGTTCATTTCTACATAAACTGAACAAACGATTATAAATTTTGTAGTGTCAGTAATGGAGCTTCCTACTATTCTTAGCAGTTTTGTTGGTTTGTTAATTAGTTCTTAATCATTTCAGCGGGGTATATCATACATCAGCCGGGCGCCTGTGTTTGAGAAGCTGGTGGTTCTTTCCTCAAAATGTAATAGGAACAAGTGGTATGCTGAGAGAGAGGTGTGTGTGAGGGAAGAATCTCCCTGTATAAACACTTTAAGCTAAGTGCAGAGATGAAAAGAGGTTTTATCTCTCTCATCAAGCACTAACACAGGGGAGGCTAAACACCACACTGACACCATAATTACATGATTTATGTCATTCTGCAGCCCACAGACTGCCATGGCACCTCTCGTTCTGCTGATTCATGAGCAAAACTCCGATGAGGCTTTCGAAGGGCACATCAAAAGAATTACCTTGATTCATATGGCGATGTTTGTCTAAATAAATGGGAGGTGATCCATCTTAAAAGCAGTCGGTAAAGTTTGTTTCTGCTCCTCGGGCTCCTGCCAGTCTGAAGGATGAGTTTAAGGGTAGAGGATGATACAAGTGGCGTGATTGTGTAATTAACTATAAGCAAAATTGTAGCATGTTGTTTCTCCACACCTTTGCTTTGTTTTGACTTATTCGCGAAGGGACTTTTTTTTTGTTAATAATTCAAATTTAGCTCAGAACTCTGCCAGAAGCTTCGAGGGATGTCGAAATACGTGTGCAATCTAAAAATAAATCCGTGTTATGGCACGGCAGTTACAGAAGTCACAGAGGAGCTTGTTTCTCAGCTGTAGCGAGGCGTGTGTTGCTGCATGGTTGGGAGGCATACATTAATTATAGTGCTCATAGGAATTGCCCTGCCACACTGCTGACTTACTGCCCTTCACTGCCTCCATTCTGAGGGGGTTTCTTAACCTGCCATTTCACACAGTTTACTCCAGCCAGGCCTACAAAACAGTGGCCTGTGTGTGAAAGAGAGAGCGAATTATAATAAAGAGCTGAATGCTGTGCATGTAAATGATGAGATAATGTGATTAATTTGTAAGTCATGTGAAAAGAACAGTGGGGTGTGAAAGTGATTTCCAGAACGAGGGCGCTATGGAATAGTGAAGGTTTGAATTATGGAGCTCAGCTCCTCTTTCTGCCTGTAGCGAAGACATTATGGAGCAACTCGAGGTGGGAATATGCTGTTTGTGTGTGTTGCCTCCTGCCTGGCTGTATGACAGTATCTCTCAGTATCTGGACACAGTGCCTCTGTTGTCATTGATAATGTGTGTTTATCTGAGCCTAACACGCTGCTCAGTTTGCCTCCATGCTTTTAGCAGCTCAAGCACCGCACTTCCTCTGCTGGTCAACCTCACCCATCTACACTGAGCCATATTTCCCACAATGGGGACTTTATTATGACAACAACTGTTTTCACATCACTCATTTCCATTTCACTCTACTACACTGTGAAAGGAGTGGGGAGGTGTCAGTAGGCTAGATAACTTCAGCCATAAGGAAAGCTTGTTCAGCAGACCCCTAAAGATGTGTTGCCCTCCTAGTTCGCCATTAGCACCTGGATGAGTCCTGGGTTTTGTATATGGGACAAGTTAATTGTGTTTTGAGAATTCCCCACCCGTGTTCATGGTTGTTTGACAAATTCCAAAACCTATATTCGGCATCTCAAACAACTCCCCTCTGACTTCTCCATTCAGATAATGTAGTGTTTATCCAGTGTGGAACTGTGTGTGGGGCTGAATCCTAAAGGGCTATTTGTTAGGTGTGGAGCCATTAATATGATCATATCGTCGCTGTCCAAAGAAAAACAGGTATCTTCAAAATGGCAACTTTACAGGAGAAGCCAAAAACCTCATTTACTTTGAGTGGGAGTCAATGGAACCTGATGTCTTACTAAGCGTTTCTGGGCCATTTCTGTTGATGCCCTCTTCATGAAATTCACACCCAGTGTAAACAGCAGTTCATGTGTTCAATGAGGCATAAAAGTAAAAATCAACAAAAATGGAGATACATGTTTTTCTTTGGACAGCGACGATATACATCGTAGGTGTCCAAGCCTATCCAGAAGGGCCAGTGGAGATCTGATCAGCAGTCTAAAAACTGAGATGAACTGATGAAACAAGGACAGTCGGTGTTATCCATCTGGTTTAGAGTGAAAGCCACATGAGCCTTTGCGGCGATCTGAGCCCCAGTATGAGAAAAAAGAACAGTGTTAGACTGGAAACTTAATGGAGATTATTATTGTTGTTGTGGTTGTTATTTGCTGAGCAAAATCAACTCAGAAGCTGTTTATGTTTATTTTTTAAAAAATAAACTAAAATAAAATGTTTTTTATGTTAATTACTGAAATGGCTGAGCTATACAATGCTGGGCAAAAATAACATGTAAATGAACTACATTCTTTGGTGGAGTAATTGTTGATCTTGATTACTGAATATAATAACTTCAACTGTTTCTACCTCAGATTGTCCCTTACAGTGGTTATATATATGACACTAAAGAAAAAGCTTCATGTGGAGCTAGGTTCTTTATAGGAGCATATCAAACTTGGGTGTAATCTTAAATTCTGACCTTTGCATGTTAATGCAGCCACTAAAGTAGCTTTTAATCATTTGAGGAATATTGCGGAGGTTTGGCTTTTTCTATCTCAGAGCAACACAGAGGAACTTGTTCTTGCATTTGTTACAAGTAGAATTGATTACTGTAATGCTCTTTTTACTGGACTTCCTAAGGAAATAATACATTCTCTAGCTGGTACAAACACAGCAGCACATGTCCTAATAAAAACAAAAGCTTGTATCACTACAGCACTGCTAGTCTTTTACAATAGATTAGGGAGTTCTGTTGCTAATTATTAATGCTCTAGATGATCTTTAAGCACCTGTGTACCTTACACAATGTTTGTGTATGTCCCCACATGTCATATAAGCCTTCTACAGATACCTTCCATGAAATACAGGAAACGTTAAGAGGCCTCCGTTGGCTCTTGTGCTTTTAAACTGAGGAACCACCTTTTTATTACACAGTCAAGCTAAGTGCACACTTTTAAGAAACATTTCTTTAACACTATTGAACTACTAATGCTATGTCTGGTATTAGCTATTTATTTTTTAAATCATAGAACTGGTAAATTCACCTCAAGCAATACCTGTAGGAATGGAAAAAACTATTTTGTTTGGCAGTTTTTTTTTTTCCCCAAAACAAAGACACCCCCCCCCCCCCACAGAGAAAAATTGGTCAAAATTTTGCATGATGACTCAATCGTTTTCTTTTTTTAAAATTGATTTTAGTTTGCACTGTTATTTTACTGACCTGAAATCATATTGTTTTATAGATGTGGTTAATTTTGCCATTCATGTTCATGCACAGTTCATCGTAACATGTAATTTAAAATATGTTTTTCATAATATTTTATCAGAAAGTTATGACTTTGGATTGCCTATTGGATTTTTGATTACGCCACCATGCACCAGCAGGTTTGAACAATAATAATAACCTATGGTATCATGTTTCAGTTCTTTTCCACACTACTCCTCACCTAACAAACAAAAATGCCCACCTACCCCAGAAGCCCTCCCAGGTATTGTGTTTTACTTGGAAATGTGTCATGGAATGGAAGTAGAATGTGATTTGTGATTCACTTGACTTTTTTTGTTTGAAAAGACTTAAATCACTGATGATTCTCCATGAGTTTGCTAGGCCCATGTATGTGGCCTGTTTTCATCGACGTCTAACTGTTTGATACTGGTAGTTTAGCATTTTAATGAAATGATAATTTATTCTACCTACCTGTCTTAATGGCACATTCTGTAGGAATTGTACCTTTGTACCCTCCATACCTCATTCATAGATGTTGTGCATGAACATGGTCTTCATGTATATTCATAAGTCGCTGCATTCCGGTGCTACTTCACACATTCAGCCATGTTCGACTACAACACCTCATATTATAAAACCGTCCAATTAGAACACCATCACTGTATCATTACACGGGCTGCTGACCAGCTGAAATGAGCTTTACCCGCGGCGGCAACAGCAGTGAGCCTTCGCAAGGGTAAACAAAACTAAACACACACACGTAGGTCATTTAGGTGTAGCAGTCATATCAGCCATGCTTCATCGCATACATGATTCATTTTTCTATCACAGAGCTATGTAAACTGTTTTTTCTTTTTGGATATCTGTACATAACGGGTCGCCTCCAAATTGTGCTCACTGTGATTGCATATTGCTTTTTTTTCCCTCCACTTATCATGAAATGGGCTCATGTGTCACTGAAATTGTTTTGAACTGGAAAATGAGATCAAATGGAACGCAACACCTGAAGGGTTATGAAATGTAGCCTAATTAATCAAATTACTGATTTGGAAACCGTAGCCAAGCATGTAACTGAACTGCGGTTCCTACGGTCTGATTAGAAGCCTTTACACAGTGCAGGTTTTGTGTATTTTGTAGTTTTGTTTCGGTGCTGTGTTGCTACTGCATTAAATTGAATGAAATGTTTGAGTGTATGATGTGAATAATGCTTTCTGATTGTTTGAATGATTGTGTGCACTGTATATTTTTGTGTTGACAGTTTGAGTGGATTGTTAATGTGATGCCAGAGGCGATGCTGTTGATTGTGTGCATGTGCGTTTGTGCGCGAGTGTGCTTCTGACTGACAGGGACGTGCTCCTAAAGCTCTCTGTCATTTGAGAGCTTCAACAATTACCTGTCAAACTCAGACATGACGCAATCAGACAGCAAACAGAACACACAAGCTCCAGCACAGAGATATTTTCCACCTTTCATATTGTGCTCGGGTCCAGAAGTGTATATAAATATGTATATATATAAATATAGGCTCACTGCACATTATTGGAATGATTTTCCATAGCGGTAACAGGTCAGATTTTTTTTTCTGGTTTTAACTTCATTGTTCTTCATTGTAAGGTGGTTATTGCAATGCACTGCATTTTCGTGGCACTCATGGTATCAATAGACCGTGGTGTGCCTATTGAGACATAGACCATTTGTCTTTGTTTCCCTATGGTTAAGAAAAGCAAGCCGCATTCAACCACCATCAATGGTTCACAATTTTTTGCCACATGTAGCAGACATGCTCTTGGCAGGCTGCTAACAAGGTCACGGAGTTGTTTTCCAGATTAAGCAGTGTTACAGCACCCATGATGGCCATTGGATGATTGTTGTAATGTGTAGCAGTGTGCTTAACGAGCGGCCAGAGATGCACTGTGCTATTACTTATGCTCTTGCTCACACTGCTGATGCTTACACAAGAGTCTGACTTCCACCCTCTTGGCTCTAGTTTCTTTACTCTAGGTCCTCACTATAACACTGATTTTGCTTATGTGTCTCTCTGTTGTAAGCTAATGCTAGATTGGGCTGGAGTCGCTGTCATTGTCCCCTGCTCTCTGTTCACTTTTTCTTCTTCTTTTCTCCTCTTCTCTCCTTGTCTCTCCTTTATCTTTTCTGTTGTCATCCCTATTCACCTTTCTTTCTCTCTTGCTCTCCTCTCTATTCTCCATTAAACCCTTTTTGTTGTTTTCTCTTCCCCCTTTTCTCTCTCTCTTCCTCTCCCTCTCTCCATCTTTTTCTTTTTTGCCTCTGTCCCCCGCCCCCACACCTTTCTCTCCCTCCCTCTCTCTCTCTCTCTCTCTCTCTCTCTCTCTCTCTGTCTCGCTCTCCCATTCTTTCTCTCTCTCTCTCTCTTGGATGTAAAGTGGCTGTGGCAGTTCTCATCGTGCCGACTGGCACTGGGCTGATGATTATTGTAAGGACAATGCCCTGTATGTGTCAACCACCCAACAAATAACTCCAGTCATTTTCTCTAGCGCTATTACACATCCAGCCACACGCCCATTATTCCACCTACTGCGCAGGAGCAGGGCAAAAAGAGCAGCCCGGAAGGAGAGGACTGACGGAAAGGGGAGGAGGAGGAGGAGGAAAGGCAGTAGAAACAAGCGTAAAAGTGCAGGACTCAGCTCTTTCTGTGTAAAGATGCATAGCCATCTGTGCATAGACAGGCAGGCGTCTGGCCGTCATTTGTCCGGTGTTGAGCGTGATGTGGCGGAGTGTGAGTGGCACTGGCAGCAGCGCAGCCGCGTGATATATGAGTTTCTACAGTGGTGTGATTAGTGGCGTGGTGCTGGGGAGCCGTGCTCCTCACCTCATCAGTTCCACAGCCTGCCTCACACACCGCAAACCGCAAAACCACACACCGCAACCACACACTGCAGGAGCTGTGCAACATACACACACACACACACACACACACACACACGCACACACGCACACACACACCACTCGCGGTATTATACAGCAGCCTGACCAGATCAATCGAGGCACAGGCAGAAAATTACAATTTTAATAGAGTGCCTGGGAGCACTAATTAAAAAGAATGATTATATTTTTGGTCTAAATTTGTAAAAATAAAAAGAGAGGGATTCACCCTGGGTTATGTTTAATGTTAACATTTTCACATAGTTCTGCTATTAGATACCAGTTAACTAGGGGGTGCATTTATATGTGTGTGTATGTTTAACATGCACATTATTAGGGCTGTCTCTGATTAATTAGGGCTGTAATTGTCATTAATTACAATCTTTTATGTAGTTAATTGCAATTTATATTTTCTGAAATCTTCGTTTTTAATTTGGGGTATTTATTGCTTTTAGCAATTCACAAACATTGTTTACATTAAACATAAACATGAAAATCAGGTAAATGCAAAATAAACATGAACAAAAGGGGAATGCTGTTTTCAATATTTGTCACTAAGCATTCAGTGAAAGGAACAGCAGCTGCTTAGTTTCAACCAATGAGTGTATTAACATATATCAAAAACACCCCTTCATGATTGTAACCCTCATTTATTGCAATCATTTATTCATTTAATTGATTCTTACAGTGGAGAATGTTCAGGGCGACTGTAGCTGTCTACTCAACTATTGCTTTTGTTGGTTTGCTGCTCATTTAATTTAGCTTCATAGTGAAACTAGGGATGAAAGATCAAAATAGAAAAAAATGCACCTTAAAAAGAATTGTGTCTTTAACCGTTTATTGTCTTATGGTGTTTTTAATATGTTAACTTTGACACCACATATATGTACATGTAGTTGCAAACGGTTGGCCACCTTTTATCAGATTACAATGTTTGTTGATTTACTAGGTGAAAACAAGTATACACGCCCTACAGAGAACACACTTCTGCACATTTCATTTCACATTAACTGTTTATTTGGGGTTTTTTTTCATGGTGAAATTCTGTTTGTTGTGGGAGAAAGAGAGTGTGAATTCTGTGTATTTCATTGTCCTGCCCAGTGGTGCCAAAATGATCATCTCTGGGCCGGCAGGTAATAAATAATGCTCCCCATTATGATTAATACAACTCGAGAGAGAGAGCGAGAGCAAGAGAGGAAAATAGCAAACAAACTTGAATAGAGCAACACAACTGGCAGACAAGCGGGAGATAATTGTTGTGGCTACCATGGAAACTGAAGCGGGAAGAAAGAACAAGATGGAGTGAGATGTGGAAAAGAGGCTGAAACCTGACTGGAGCATCCCAAGGTCCTACTCCACCCCCCACCCCCAATGCCCCGTCCTGTCTGTGCGTGTCCTCTGAGAGTTCATTACACACCACTGTACTCACATAGCACTTTCTTGTTTTTATTGCCCCTTTAAACCCTCACAGACATATAAAGAGACAGAGTTATAGCACAACAAAGCACTTTTAATATGCACTGTATTTATAGTAAACATAAATTACCATTGCTAGCTATCTGTGTTGGTTTGTTTTTCACATATCTTTCTGTAGGCCGTTACTAGTGTATATGTGTGTATATGTGTGGTGTGTATGTGTGGTGTATATGTGTGCTGTTTGGTTAACTCTTACTTTTCTTTATGTTACACTGGTAGTTAATACAAGATATGAACTTGTATCTTTTTCTTGTCTGTTATGGACTATCCCATAACCGCTCATCTCACCACCTCCAACTTCATCACAGTCTTTCGTCTTCTGCAGCCTGTCTTCTCTGTTCTGATTGGTTGAGGACATCAGACTGACGATTGATGGAGCCTATCTTGCTCAGTCATTGTTGAGCCTTGCTATGACCCTGGTGTCTGGTCCAGTCAGTGACCTCTGCAGGGTTGAGGCGGTGGTCAGCCAGGCCCGTAATGACTTCACAGCTTATGGGTAAATATGAGCGATTGGTAATTGAGCCAAGTGTGCAAGCGGGAGACCCAAGCTGTCTAAGGCCCACAGTCCAAGCTTTGTGCTGTGGGCAACACAGGCCAGTGTCACACAGAGGGCAATGTTGTGGCAGCATGACCTGGAGGAACCTCCAGGGTTAAGTGGTGTCAGGATACATGTGCAGCAGCCTTGCCTGTAGGCTAGGCCTGAACCTAGAGTCCATACTCTGAACCTAGAGTTCTGTGTCCCAGTATTCTTCCCAGGGATAGAGATAAAGACTGCTGAACACCAGCCATAAAAACTTAGCTTGATTGAATGTTATTTGAATATTTCTGTTGTGCTGATAGGTTTGCTCTGAGGTGCTACGAAGTAGTAAAATGTTCAAGAAAAGAGGTTTACATAAGCATATGTTAGATCTTGGTAAAGAGGGGTCAGTCACACAGGGTGCCTTTAGTTCCCATGATTGATACCCTCCTCTTCGCTCATGCACATGCAAACAGCAACTAATCTGCTTGTGACTACTGTGAGGAACATGTCCTGTGCTCACACTGCTCACACTGAGCTTGCCCCTCCAGTGTGTACTAACAAAAGCCAACATGATCATTACTTTAACGTGCTAATTTACAATAGTTGTGTAGCTCAGTAGCTGAAGTGGAAGGGTATGCGCTGCAGGAGTGTGTGTGTATGTGCGCGCTAGAGGGTCTGTAGACCCCACAGTAGAGCCTTTGTACAACATCAAAGTAGAGGAAGTTCCCAGAGTTCCCCACTGTACTGGGTGAGCACGGCTCAGCCCCTCTGCTAATCTTTCAAGTCTAGATTGAGGATGGAAAGAGAAGACAATGTAGCCTGTGCTCCTTTAACCCCTGCTCGGCTCATGCTCATTTGTCTGTGTTGAAGCACTTTAGGATGATGATGTCCAATCAGTCAGTGCTCCAGCCCTGCTGGTTGCAGTAACAACTGACCTTGGCTTGGCTTCTGCAGCTTCAAACATGAGGGTTCCATTTGAGAGCTCTATTTTCCTTCAACACGCAAAGCTCTCTGCGTATCTTTGACAAAAGCCAGGGCATCCAGAGCCAGCCCGCTAAAGCTAGAAAAACAGAATGGAGTAGAGGACAATTATATCATAGTTCAGTCTCTCGAGTCTTATGTACAGTTAAAAGGTGCCTTAAAAGGCCTTTAGAAGATCTTAAAAAATACGTTTTATGCCCCATCTAGATTAAATTAGATTATTATTATTAGGACATATTCATAAACATACTTTAAACATACCATATTGGATAAAACTAGAGATGCAACAATACCGTTTTTCCCCTTCCGATTTTATATAATTATATTTTTAAGCAATTTTATGTTGGTCAAATCCAAGTTCTGTGTCACAAGTAAAGCATTCTCAAATGCAAAGAATAGCATTTGTTTGCTTGTTTGATTACACATAAGAATGAAAAAACCCATTATTGTTTTTTTAATGTTTTTTTGGTTATATATATATATATATATATATATATATATATATATATATATATATATATATAGATGATATAAAAATCATGTTTAACAATTTAATGGAAATATAAAAGTAAATAATTACATAGATAAACCTGTGGCCACTAGCAACATCCAGATTTTGTTTATGGTTGCATTAGCAGCATAGGGCAGCAAACCCCACTGCTGAATGATCAGATGCCTGATCAGTGCTACCTAAAGACTATCATTACTGTAAGAGGTCTCCAGTTCCTGTCAATGTAGACTGATGTCAACTCAGACTGTACATGACTACTGTTAGTGATTACTGAAAGAATCCTGGCTCAGCCATTCAGGTAAGGCGTTCCCGTTGGTATGTTATTAATCAAATGCTGCTGTTCCAAATTTGCCTTTAGCATTTTTACTGTTGCCTGTCATCCCATTCTGGCAACGTTTTGTTGAGTGTGTTTTTGCACTTGTCAGGCAATGCTTTATGGTGTTGGTCATAGGTATCACCGGTATCCATAGTATGATTAAGTGCCAGTACAGGCACTGATATCAGTCAGACACTAGTTATAATCATGCGTCGGGACAGCAATGAAATTAACAGTTTTAGAGGCTCTAATGTTTTCTCTCTCTCTCTCTGAACCTGGACATTCACCTTGCACATGGTCATATTATAATGCTGTTGCTCTTCTGAAGTAGAGAGGGAAAAATTGTTCTGCAATTCAGGCCAAGTAAATGGTTGAGACACATCTGTCATTTTAGAACCTGTCAAATCCATGTTAATTCATTCCCATCTGAACCTGTAACTACTTCCCTGGGTTCCATCATGTACCATGCTTTATATACAGGTTCATGGAGAAACCCCTTTCATTGGAGTAAGCCAGCTGAACTGCGTAATATGCCTCTCTGAAATTCTGAAATTCACCTCTAGTTCAATGCCTGGTTTGAAGTTCACAAGGCCATTATTTGCAGTATAAAAACAATGTTAGGATCCTAAAATGGCAGCTCAATTGTTGATTCAGCCTAAAGTACTAAGGCTGAAAAGAAAGAAAAAGGAGAGAGGTGTAGAGGAGAGGTGCCCTGCCCAGCGTGAGCCATGGTGGGTGAAGTGAGAAGCGTAATGGAGAGTTCTCTGGGTGCAGTGGTGGAGGACACATCAGCTGCTGGCATTTTTGTAACTACATTAAACAAACCCTCGGAAGGCCTCAATGATGCATGCAATCTTAATTTTTATTACCGCAATTTATTATACACTCCCCCAGCTAATGACAGATCCAACTGTCATTAACAGATTAATTATAATTTCCCCCTGTGTGTGCACTCAGACTGTGAGAGTGCACGCATGCACAGTGTGAGCGTGTCTGTGGGTGCATGTGTGTATGTGCACTGAGAGGGTATAATAACAATGTTTGGATCAGGGTTTTGCAAACAAGGTACCTCGGAGATTATAATATCCTAAAATATGGTCTAATTAAAAGAGGAGTAGGCATCAGAAGAACATCTTTAGAACTATCTGTTTTACTCTGTACCTGGATCTCTTTGGTTCTCCTGGGCCTGTCCTTTTTAAATTAAGTACTGTTTATATGTTTAGGCCACAATACATTTTGCAAAGAGGAGTATTTGTTAGAGTGCAGTTACTTTTAGATCTGTAGGAGAATACTTACTTACTCTGTCAATGTTTGTTACAGTTCATCACTTGAAGCGATACTGTGATAAAGTGCCAGTAGTGATACTGGCTTAACACTAGATACAAGTCTTGCATCCGGACATATTTACAACAAGATGAGTGAGTTTCTAAAGGGCTGTATTTTCTCTGAACCCAGATATTTGCATCATGTATAGTCATATTGTAATGCTAATGCTCTCTAGGTGTAGCGAAATGGAGTATTCTGTCACTTAAACCAAGTAAGGGGTTTACAGACTCTTCCACAGCATCCATTGTGTCACAATTTGGTAGGTATGTAATAAGGATAGATGCTCTAAGAGACTTAATACAAAGTCAAATTTACAAAGTAAATTCATACCCATCTGAAACTTTGTCACAGGGTTCCATCATGTACCAGTGCTGCATCTCCATACTTCCCAGATGCCAGTTTCTAAGGCGTAAACATAAAGCTGGCATTCATGACCATCAATTTTTAGCTATTATAGTGCTTAAGTGTTACTTACAAGCATTCTTAGTGTCATGGTCACACTGTGCACCTCATTCCACCAAAGTCTCAACAGATGTGTTCTTACAACAAGAATACCTTATCAGTAACAGCACAGTCACCTGAGAAACCCTAAAAACTGTTTGCGTTAATGTACAATAACTATTTTAAGTCAAAGAGCTACATGGTAAATACTTATCTTTTTTACTGTAATTAGCTGACTGTTCTTTGGTTAATTGTATAAACAATAAATGAAATAACAAAAATATATAACTAACAAACTACATAAATATTTAATAATAAAATATACTTCGTGGCTTAATGATGAATGTTTTTAGTTAAAAATTGCGTAGCTACCCACTTTTTAAGATTTTGTTATTGGGATGCAATGAAATGTTCATAGAATTTTTTTCTATTATAATTATTATTTTTATCAGGGAGGATGGCTCAAGAGCAGGAAATATAGTAAATACTACCCTTCAGTGGTGCTTGTTCTTTACATGTCTTTTTCATGTTAAACCAGTTCAGGTCCCGCTGATTCGTTCAGTCATATATGAATAAATGTTTTGTTGTCCTTTAACGGCTGTCTGAGTTTTGCCCACATTGTTCCAATTAACCTGCATTTTTTATGAATCATCAACAAAATTTCACAAACCTGAACAGTAAGAGCAGGAAACATTGTGAATGAGGTATTACAAGAGCAGGGTTGTTCCAGTTTCCCTTTAATATGTTCTACAAATGTAGATATTTCCTGAATATTTTACTTTATTGAGTTTTGCCATAGAATATGTTACTGGATGTGTTGGAGAGAATGTTCAGTACCTTTTCAGAATATTCTGAATGCATCTGGAGGGTATGGTTGGGTGATAGGATAAACATATAGCTTTTTGTTACGTGAAGGCTTGTTCATAATACATAACATGTCATATTTAGCTTTTCTGATGCTTATAATAGAACAAATGCACCACCAACGCAGTAATGCTGCATTTACTTCATGAACAAACTTCTGTGTTCTTTTTTAAATGATAAAATTAGGTAATATCTTTATGTCAAATTTTCCAAGTTCACTTATTCATTTCACAATGGATAAATGTAAAAAAAGGAATAGTTGTCCGGATAGTTTAATGAAACGTCCTTCCCTATGTCCTTACCAAGGTTTTTGCCTGGTCTAATGTAATGGGAAACCACATACTAGTTAGCTCTACCAGTATATTAAGTAAAGCTGTGAGTTACAGATTAGGCAAAAAAGGTTTCATTCAGCTTTTCAAACTCAGACAAACATCTGTCAACAGTCCTAACTAGAAAAATCTTTTCTCCTGAGTTTCTCTTGGTAGACTGTGATGAAGCTGTGATCTTCAGGTAGTCTGTGCCTTGTTTGTATTTCGCTACTTCTGTCTGTGTTTTACTCTATCCATATCTTCTTTTCTCTTCCCACTCTCTCTGCCTTCCTGCAAGCCTTCTCTGAGCTGAATCAGAGCTGCTTGGCCCTGTGGAAGCCTTTGTGTCATACAGCCCGAAAAGGAAGGCCTCCTGACATTACTATCAAAGACCAGAGAAGGCTGGAGACGTGTCCTCTGCTTCACCTACTGTAGGGCCTCTGGCTTCAATAGCTCACCCACTCTGACCCCAGCACACTGCAGCGGTGCACCAGCACTCCACAGCTTCTCCCACAGCTCTCCCCACTCTGTAAGCCCATATCTGAACCTGCAGCATCATACGATATAGCGCACACTCTGACCACATACCATAAGAGAGATCACATTCTACAGAGACGACTATAAATCATCGCCACCGAGACATGATGTACTACCGAGCTAGAAATGTCTCACTCCATTAGAATATCTCAGCTACATCAGGTAGCTTTTACTTACAGAAGATAATCTATCATTCAGTAGTTTTATTTATTTATTTGAGCAGAAGGATGGAGTTTTTTCTTTCTTATAGGTATGAACAAGTGGATTTTGCCAGACAATATGAAGGTTTTACTTTACTCTTACTGTAGTCTTAAAATTCTATTACTAATGTACCACTATTGATATAAACTATGATTTCCGGGTGATTAATCAAATGTTCTTTTTCCTGTTAACTGTACTGTTATGTAATGTTAAAATTGCATTAAAGTGCAATATTTGTGGTGGGTTGGGGGCCAAAAAGACAAATGGATGTACAAATAAAGAGGTGTAAAAGGTTTAACAATTAAAAAAGAAAGACTAAAATGCAGAGCTCAAAGTACAAATAAAAAAATACATGTGGTTCTTTACACAACAGCCAACTAGAAAAAAAATGTCCCTAATCCAAATTTTACTTAAAAGATGTGGCAACACTAAACCATAGATGCACACTGACATCATGTGTAAATCAGAGATCTCCTATCACAGGTGTATTTTAAATATCATTAACATTCTGAGAAATATGGTTTTAGAAAACTTTATGTGGCTATATATATATATATATATTGTCTTGGTGACAGAATGTCTAGGTGAGTATAGAAGACTTTTTGATAGACAATGTCCAAGTCAGCTACGCTTTGGCTAAGCAGTCTAGCTGAGCATCAGTTATGTTATCTTGTTTACTCCACGCCTTGAATGCTTTAAACTGTCCTCTAAAAGAAGCAGTACCTTACTAAATACTGACCTGCATGAACTACCTTTAACTAATGTTAAATATTTTCACTTGCCTTTTTTTATTTTCAGTAATTTACCAGAAATATTTTTACTTTCAGTTGGTCACTGGTCGCTAGTTGTAGTTGTATATAACATGAATATATTATATAAATTAATCAATTATAACTTCTTTAACAGTCTACTTGGCTAACATTGGCTACATTTATTGCAATCTGGGAGCCCATGTCTGAGTGATACACTAATATGCAAGTGTTTTAAAAAAGTTTTTTTTTTGCATCTTAAATTTTATTACATTTGTATTATGATTTAACTTGGCATTCCTATTTATCGCTTGGTAAAGTATCGCTCTACTGATATAGACTGCTTTGGTATATGTCGTAGTGTAACAAAATGAGATCTGCTGTGGCGAGGTAATTGATAGATTGGCTCCTCTGCGTTGTAGCAGAGTGACTGATTTTGCTCTTCTATACTTGTGCAGATGATTGATTTGTCCGTGTGTGTTGCAGCGAATCGGGTAAACCCGACAGAGTGACAGAGGATTGACAGAACTGGCCCAGGTCCTTACAGACTTTAAAGGTGAACAGGAACTGAGGAGGAAGAAGAGTGAGAAAATGAGAGAGAGAGAGAGAGAGAGAGAGGGAGAGGCTCAGAAGAACACCTGGGTGGAAGTGGCTCAGGGGAACATCCGGAACATTGCAAAGAATTTGCCCATATCTCAGGCGCTCGTGCAGCGCCGCAGGCTTTTTCCCCCTCGCTCAGCTTCACGTCCCACACTGAGCAGCACTCTCATAGGTCACCAGCAGCTAGACTCGCGCCGGGAGCCTCGCTCCCTTCACAGAAACACACAACACGCTTTATTAGGTCTGTTAAAGCATAGAGGTGACCTGCTCACAGTGCCAATATAACACTCTGCAACTCTCAAACTTTATTTCCACCAAAACTAGAGTAACAGTATCATGTTTGAGGTTGCCATTGTGCTATACCTTTTGAAATATATCTGTAATGCTTGCATCTATATGCCAGGAATATGCACGTCATGTTGAATATGCTTGATTAGAAGTGCTAGAAGAATAAGCACATTATGAAATATTAAATAGGAGTGTGTGGCAGAGCAATAAAAGGGCAGTAAGAGACTGTGACAGGCTGAGGTGGAGGATGTATGTGCTGTTGGCCCCAAATGAACACACTGAGACTAATACTGCTGAGCTTCATGTTTCATTTATGTGCCCACACTCCACTAGGTGGTGGGGGAGGGGGGGTACTGAGGTTCATTAAAGATTAATTAAGACAAATGCAGGGACAACACTCACCTCCAGCCGCTTCACTGATCCAAACACATCAGACACACAAACACACACACACACTTGCAAAAAAAATGATGTGAAGAGAGAGTGATGGAGGAAAACATGTATTGACTCTTCTGACCTCCTCATATTCAGTGTCAAATAGGAAATCGGGAAGGGAAAAGTGGATGTTATAAGGTGAATGTAGGATGGGGGAGACAATGTTAACAGTATAGGTCAGAGTATCTTTTGTTCCCAGTATTTTTATCACTTTCTGAAGTTTCCGAAGATGTGCCATCCATAAAGTCTTCATTATCTGCTATATGTATTTAAGCGTTGAGCTGTTTGCACAGTCTATTAAGTTGTCTTACGTCAATTAAAAAAGTTTTAGTTAGTGCTAACTGAATTTGTTTTATCTGCAGTGCATCAAGATGAAGGGCTTTGTCATTCTAATCATATACAAGCATATGGAATGAAACCATGTTCCTCCGGGCATCTGTACAATAAACAACATAATGAAGTACAATACCAGCGTGCAGTACACTAAACAGTGCATATCTAGCTTTATATATATTTAATATTTGATAAATACTAGAATAAATACTAGAATACATTTTATTTTATTTTAATAAACCTAGTCGCTAGTTGTTACACTCATCATCAAAAATTAGTTACACCAATAAGGAATCAGCCAACAGGACTGAAACTAGGTGGTTAGTTTTGACATCATGAGACATGAGAATTTTCACATTTGGCCACACATGTGATGTAAGCCAAAACCAGCCTTGCTGTAGCTGGTTGACAGTATAAGGTTGTCCTTTTGTGCATGCTTTCCATTCTGACTTGTGCTGTTGTGTTGGTAGCATCCTTTGCAAGTAAAGTATGCCTCGGAGAAGCGTTTGAAAGCAATTCAAGCAGATGGACTTTTAAGCTGGGCTACATCGAAGGGCTCTGGGAAGCAGAATGGTCTTATTGACGTATTGTGGACCATACCTGGTTGTGCGGATACTGCTAAAGCTTACTGTTGAACTCAGTGAAAAGAAGAAGGCACGCACCAGCAAAATAAATGATCTGGGAGAGAGAAAGGACCAACAAATTGCCTGACATGCAAGCAGTGACCCAACAGCCATGATGGCAGACTACTGCACAATGCAGGACTAAATGCATGCGGACCGCAATGACGACTGCCCTTAACACTGTCCTACTTTTGTCTGGGTGGAGACCAATGAATCCATGCGTGGCAGCACCGTGGTCAGATGAAAGTTCTGGTGCCACTCCATCTCTACATCGCCAGAAAATCTGAAAGAACTGTGTGAGAATATTCAAGCCTCGTAGGATAGATTATCCCAGGACAGCATTAGGAAACACTGCAACTACATGCCAAGATGTCTGGCATGTTGCGTTAGCAAACACAGAGGCCCGACGCCATACTGAGAGACACTACTTCTGTATGTGTAGCTTAATAAATATTTCCCATATTAATCTAAATTTATCATAATTATTTTTTTCTGGTAACTTTTTCTTCTGAATAGCAAAACACTCCTTTCTGGGTTCAACTATTCTTTTGATGATGTGTGTATAACATGGAATGCTTGGATGGGCTACAGTGTCCTCCCCAGAGTAGTCCACTAACCAAAAATATGCAGTCGATGGTGATCTTGTACTCAGAAACTGATTAGTGATAAAGGGCTAGAGCGGCGTGTCCAAACGTATCTGCAAAAGGTTGGTGTGGCTGCAGGTTTTCTATTCCAAATGAGCAGAAGCTCACCTGATTCTACTTGATTCATCAACGGATCAGTCTTCAGACAACAGATCAACAGATCTACCGCTTGGATGGAATGAAGACCTGCAGCCACACCGGCCCAGTTTACGGAGAAGATTGGACACCCCTGGGCTAGAGGATGCCAGAACTGATAACAATGTGAAACAGACACACAAGAAAAAGAACATTTAAAGAGACATTGGGTGCATTATTTTACGTTTTTGAGGACTTATTATTCAAAAGTAAAAAAAGAAATGTGCACCAGCCCTGCTTCAGGTAGAAACATTTAAGGTCAGTAGTGGTCATGGTTTACTATTTGGTTGAAAAGAGTTGCTGTTCTTCCTTGTGTCAGCACCAGGATCTCACAGCACATAAAGGATCATGCCGCCCTGAGCGAGCCCCTGACTGCAGAAAGTGGTTGTGAAAACCATGGAAACCAGGCATTGCTCCATCCTGTAATATCCCTTAGGGCTGAGATGGAGAGAGAGAACGAGAGAGAGCGAGAGGCAGATTGACCTTATTGTAGGCAGAGAAAATACCTCAGAGTAAAACTCTACTTAATCAGGCTGTAATCAGATCAATAGCGAGGGCCGTGTGGGCTGCAGCACTGCTTTTAGTGCACAGGCACTCACAGAGATGAAGGAGTGAGCTGATAACATCTGCAACTGTAACTAGAGCACTTTTCTTCTCCCCCCCTCCTTTCCCAAATATAAAATACTGGCGTTTCAGATTTATCTTTTCCACAAGCATTAGTGAAAGCATATCCTTAGGCTGCTAAAGAGAAAAACCCAGTATTTCCTTCTGTGATGTCTTTGAGATTTTTTTTTTGGTCTGCAGCAGCATGTTTGAGATATGTGGTAAATGCAGGACTTGAGGGGAGGGATGTGGGCTGTTATTATACAGTTTTGGACACAAATTGTGGGATCGATTTTTGGTGCAGCATGTCAGGAGTGATTGATGAAGTGCCTAGGCTGCTCACACACAGCTCTGAGCCCCACACACTCGCCCCAGTACGCTAAACTACTGCACCCAGCTAACTATGACAATCCTTACACTTAAAGCTGCTACCTTACACTCTATAAAGGGAACGTGGCATTACTCTGTTACACACTTACATACAGTGTTAATCAATACTGATCTTACATTTTATTTCATCTGTAAATCAGCATGATACATTTTGTGTATTTCTAGTTTTCTAATTTGAGAAACAAAGAGAAAGAAGACAGAAAGAGAGTGAGAGAGGCGTGGATGCAGGTCTGCTGTACAAAGCCGCTCAGACGCAGAAGCTATGGCATAAAAGAAATCCATTGTGTTGGTACTGCCGTAGCACTGACAGAAATTAAATTGTGTCCGAGGACTTTTTATATAGCAGCACAAGGTCTGAGACAATATTGCCAGTGGCTTGCAGCTCCGCTCCAGACACACAGTCCTGTCTCTGTTTGCACCAAGACATAAGACTGCACATTCCTCTCTGTCTCCAAAAATCTATAAGACTCCCATTTAACACTAGACACAGAGTTCCCTGTATGACTGCTAGAAAATACTGTATATCTGAATTTAATGGCCTCGCAAGAGTGTTACTAAGGGTTTCTAGAAGGCACGTATGTATCAGATATGATTTATACTGTGCTAATGCATAGCATGCCATCAATTATGATGTTGCTTATGATCAGTGTGTGATATTTTCTATTCAGGTTGCTGCTGTGTTTTTGAGCTGTGCTGCAATAGACTAAACACTCAAGGTGGGTAAAAATACACACAAAAACACTGAAGATGGAGTTGAAGTTGGTTTTGTGAAAACCAGGAAATGCCAAATAAAAATAAATCCAGTCAAAAAAAAATCCACACCCCAAAGCACATAAACGTGTACAGCCCTAGCAAGAGAGAATCACAAAAGAGAACCATAGAGAGGTGCATAACCCAGTGGAATTTCAGCCTTTTTTATATAACTACACATATAAAACAGAAATTAGCTAGCTAACTACTTAACGACCCGTTCAAATCCAGTTGACTGATGTAAGATGAATAATCATGAGGAAACTCATAAGTCTGGTACGTGCTTAGCTGCCACTCCCTAAACTGCTAGCTGACTACGCTAAAAACAGTGTCAGCCTCCCCTTGCTAGACAGCAAATCCACGTTACTCTTGGAAACCCACACACATTTAGGCTCTGTATAAAATTTATTTTATTCTTTAGACTGAACCACTTACCACAGTACCATCAAACGACACTTGTAACTGAAAACTGCAATACTAGTAAGTATGCACCTATAGCTAAGCTAACATTAGCATTGGACTATTACACAATGTAGCTACGTAATTAGCTAGCTACGTAGTTAAGGAAAATCCCCTTTAAACAAAACATAATATAAAGAGTGTTTTAAATAAAATCTATATACATAAGTCTAAAAAAGTCACCCACCTCACCTTTAAGGAAGATTCCCATTCAGTGATGTATTGACAACTTCCATAAGGCGTAACCTTTTTCCTTAAATAATTTATCCAAACTAACAGAAAATTGCAACATGTTTAATTGAGTACACTCAGTTATTTGGATTTTGCTGTATCTGCCTACATATATCATGGAAAGAAAGTCTTGATTGTATAATTTTCATGGCTGTTTAAATCATTGTATCTCAGTTTTCTACTTTATAACGGCCCTGGGATATGTTGAAATATGTTAGAACATATTCTTTTATCAACAGGCAGTGTTGGAGAATATGTTGCTCTTGACATGTTGCCTTTAATGTTTAGAATTACTGGTGTGTAATTTACAAAGCTCTGAAGTCATTTATATCATAATTGCACATATTTCAGTATGTATGTTGCTGAAACACTGATTTAGTAAGCTCCTTTATCTTCTGGCTACTCGTGTTTGCCAGCTGTGAGTCTAATTTTAATCTAAGCGATTTCTCTGTATGCATTTGCACAGATTTTAGGATTGGTCAGATACAGACGAATGACTGGGTTTGTGTTATCAGTGCAGTGTTCATTGTACAGGCAGGCCCAGTCTAAACTTTTTATTTAAGAAAACGTCTTTCACATCACACTGGCTTGTGAGCACTTGCCTTTGCCTGTGCTTGTTCTCAATGAATTATGGTAGGCCTTCAGGTCTATGGTAATACTGTACACACACAAACACAATTTGTAGAGCCTGATGTAATCAGTTGTGGCAGATGAAGCTCAAGTGTATTGTGACAGGCTGGCTTATTTGGGAGTTTTATAGCTTGACTTTTATAGCTTAACTGTGTGTGTTCGTGTTTTCTGTTAGGATTCAGTGTGTATCAAGTAAAAAGCCTGTGTGTATGTCCATCAGTGGTTGGCTTATTGATTAGACAAAGGCTCTTACAGGGTCTACACACTACAGCTTGCTAGACAATAGACAGTTTGGTTTCTGTCTAAAATACACACACACATGCGCGCACACACACACAAGCTCGGAACTCTGCTTGCCTCTTGAGCGCTATAGTGAAACACATGCTCCTTATAAACAGCTTAATGTAAGACTTTGTGGTTGTGGCTAACAGCGAATACCACTAACAAATGTACTGCTACTGATCTTTGTCAATGACAAGCTGCTGAATTATTACATACTTGGATTCTACTTTTTCAGGAGATCTGAAACCACTGAATAAGCATATATTCTCCACTGACCTGTTGCATGCCAAAAAGCTACAACTTATGGCGGTCTCACAAAGATGTGCAAAAATAGTAAAAAAATAATAATAATAATAAAATAAAAAAGTTGCTGGTCTGTACCAGAATGTGGCTATTGACCCCTATAGTTGCTTTTCATCCTGTTACACCAATTTCTGGCATCCCAGACACTTCCATGGCCAAAATGAAAAGGGTTTTTGAAAAAATCATCTCTTTATGCTCTGTGGCAAATAAAATGTTCAGAACCTGATACGTCATGTTCTGTTTGTTTTACTCCTAAATATAAGTGGGTCCTCCAAATTATAAGGTCGCTAAGGAGTCATACATAAAACCTCTAAGTAGGAACGCAACAACCTTCTCATTTAAATTCCTACCAGTATGGGAAATCGACAGTCCATGGTGCTAAACTAATTAGAGCGCAGTTCAGTCACAGCATGGAAATCAGCGTATTCCATTAGTACAAATAAATTAAAGCCACATTGAAAATGCAAAAAGTCAGTCTTTTGGATAAAACAAATGCTAATGATCTGTTATCTCAGCTAATGTTACTAGCCTAGCCTTTTTAAGCTTGTATCTGTCAAAAACAGTCAGTTTGTGAAATGGTAGTAAACTGATACCAAGCATGATAAGTGATGCTGAATACTTACAAACAGAGTGTAAAAATAAAATTGACCTTAGGTTTTATCAGCTCTCCCTGTTGGCATTGTATAGAGGCACTTTTCTACATGACACAACATGGGATGTCCATGTAGTGACTATTGAGAATTTCATTATCTATATAGTGAATTGCAGTGCTTTTCCATTGTTCTTTGCCACTTTGCACCTAACCAAATCTGTAACTACTGTGTTTAGCAGTAGTAGCCTTATTTACTTAGTTGTTCTCTCGTATGCTTAGATCTGCAGTCTGTGGATGCACGCTTGCAATGGTGTGTTAAATGGACTGCATTGTGCTTGTCTCTCTCTAGTGCCCGAGGCATCTCTGCTGTGTTAGGGAGCTCGCCGGACACACCTCACTGAGTTACTGCTCCCCAGTAGACATGACTCGTCTTGAAACAGATCATATCCCTCTAATGGCATGGTCTACAACTTCCCCCTCCTTGCTTGGATGTGTCCTAGTGAAATTTTGGTCATTTAAAAGACGTTTAGAGCTGCGGGTGATCAGATCTATTAACTGTTTTAGGCTTGCTCAGATTTAGTATTTTCACATGACTTTGTGGTTCTTGTAAAACCATTGCTTTTAATATTTCTATAGAAAATGTTTTCCTTAGGAGGAGTTTCTCTGAAGTCTTTTTTACCCCGTAAGTCTCTTTTGCAAAAGTGGTTTGTTGAAGAGCCAACCATTGAAAGATTCTTCTAGGAAACAAAAATGGTTCCTCTACAGCAGCTCTTTGTGGGTGAACTTGCCACACAACCCACAATGCCCCTTATGCTACCAAGGCGGAGCAGGGTGCTCATAAACACGCAGACATACAGTGTCCACTAGGTCAACAAAACCTTCACATGAGCAGCTACAGCATTCTACACTGTGTGGGGGAAGAAAAGGAAGGGTGGAGCAAAATTCATAGTGTTTCTACAATGTAAGTGCACCACACGTCAGGAAACAATACAGATTGTTCTAGTTACTGATTAATAGCATAGATATGGAATGTAAATGCTCACACTATTGTCTGTGTCCTCTGGTCGTGTGTCAAAAGGCAGGTCAGACACCTTTAAGGCAAGAACAAAGCTGAGTGGCTAGAGGGGCCCAGCCTGGGGAGAAGCACATTCAGATTATGCCTGCTGTTTAGAACGCTTCCCAAAATTTCACTGTTTGATTTCGGCCCATTTATCATTATTCTCTTTGGCAAGCACAATGTCATCTGCTCCCAGAAGAATTATAGGATTGCATTGCAGAAGACAAACAATTTACTGGCACTTTGCCTCACTGAGCAGCACTGTCTGCCTGCCAGCAGCCATCCATTTCACTATTCACACCATACAATACAAAACAGCCACACACAGACACACAAACACAGCGCACTACTGGCAACAATACACACACAATGTAAGCATAAGGTCATATAGTGCTATTGTTATGTCAAACTGCATTTCATTTTTGTGTGAGGGGGAAGTATAGTCAGTCATTTCATGGAGAAAGAAATCCTTTACTTGTCATTTAAAACTGTCATGCTGTGTTATGTGATTTAAACCTCCTTAATTCCACATAGTGACTGCATAGGTTCCATCATTGTAAGGCTGTTTCTTACTTTTAAATAAAGTCTAGGTCATCCTTATAGAGCTTCATGAGTGGTGACCCAAAATAGCATATAAAAACATAATTGCATTCATTTGATTTTTGAAATGCAAATAAAGTCTAGTTGAGAGACAGGACACCTGGTGTTTATTGACAAATCCCAAAATAAAACATCTTATGTGATCATCGTCACACAGTACACAGAAAATCTCAGCATTATTCTATCAAACCTAGGGAGTAAACACTTATGTTCACACCTGGTTTTGAGGGATCGTATTACCAGTGTAGTAAGGTGTGTTGCGAGGTCTATAGCTGTTTGCACCTGCCTTTTCCTGGTGCCTCCAGTACTTCAGTTATGGTAGTTACATTACAAATGACTAATACCTCTTATTACTTCTGTATAACTCTTTAAACCCATACGCATCTGTACCCGCTAGACAATACATGATTCAGTAGTCCTTTAAATAAAGAATAAACACATACACAAACACACATAACCAATAATGCTCATTAACGTTAAAAATGGCTAATGTTTTTTGAAACCTAGAAACTGGCTTCTGGAAATAGTCCAGAATGGTTTCCCCAACTATCTTCTTCAGTACATGAATCTTTTTCCTTATATTCTGACAATTTTGCTTCTCCTGACAATCACAGAAGCATATCCGCTATCAGGGTGATCATAAACATTACATTTCCCCATACTATCCTGTGGTGTGGGGTGTCTAAAATCCATGCTTTACTCCTCCAAACTGCTTACAGTCAAGTCAAGACCACCATGATTGGTAATCATAAATATTTGACATGTACACAGTGTGTGGTGGACATCGATCCTGTGGTATGAAACGTAATGCCTCATGTCATGCCTAAAGGCCCAAGTGAGAGCTGAACTGAACAAAACTTGTCACTGTGAATGGTTGTATGTATTCATGTCAAGCTCACGTTGGACTGTGTATAAGCCCTGTCGACCAATACTTTTAAGCAATGGCTTCATGCATAATTTCTTCTGCTTGGCTTTTCTGTGCAGAACAGTCACCCCACCAGCATAGCATCTGCCATATGTGTTTAGATCTAAGCTCATGTTAGTTTGTGATGCAACACTTGTGTTAAGGTTTTGAGAAAAGAAACTGAAAATCATTTTTGTTCATGTGCGTTATCAGAAAGTGTGTTTATTCATTTAATTCCTTTAATACTAACAATGGCCACAAATTCTGTGAAAATGCATATTAAAGTTACTCTCACCCCTGATTTCATATATAAATGCCAAAGCATCATAATTGTAAACAATTCTTGTAGTAACTTTGAGAGAAAGGGTATTCCCTATTAATTGTGTCTCAGTAAAAGCCAATAAACAGTTACTTTATGTTCACAAATGGTGTTTTCACAAAAACTACTGCACCTCACAGAGTCTCCAATGTATACTAAGACAATTTTATGTCGGCATATTTGTCTCTGACCATGTTTTAAAGTTAGTTTGAGTGATTGGAGGAGAATGCCTGCTGTTCACACCTGTCTATTTATGGTCAATGTTAATTGCTGGTGTGAACGGGGCGACAGTGACTTAATATACACTTTAGATGTTGTTGCAAAGGTTGCTGTAGTTCCTCTGGTTTCCTTTGTACCATTATCCATCTGGAATTCATGTCTTGGCCTTAAAAAAGTGGGCAAGATGAAATGCAGTGAAAGGGGAAAAAAGACTGCAAAAGAAGGAGTGAAAACAAAGAAAAGAGACAAAAAAGGAAAAAAAAAAAAAGAGAACTGAGTGGTGGGCTTGGCGGAGTTCTCTGTGTGAATTCCCCATCGGTTTTCAGTGGAAATGAGCTGTGAGGAGGTGCAGCAGGCCTCAGGCGCGCGAGGGAACAGTGGAGGGTTGGAGGGATTGGGGGGGCGTTGAGGAGGAAGAGGAGGAGGAGGAGATGTGGGCCAGGAAGCAGCTTGTCAGGCTAGGCCCACCGCACCCCCTCCAGCGGCCTGCACTTGCCTCTCTCCTCCACAGTCACAGTAGTCTCACGACATTTACATTATTCAAAGATAAATGCATTGTCAATTCTGTGTCTCCACACACTAGATATGTGTGCTGCTCCAGTCCCTCAGCAGCCAAAGGTGCTCTCACCTCCACTGCCCACTAGACACACTACAAATGAAATCAAATGGCTGCTGCTACTGAGAGGAATAATTTAACCCTGCAGAAGGACTGTGTGGGTGTGAGGGTGTGGGTGTCTGTGTGTGCGCGTGTGCGTGCGTGCGCACTATGATTAAAATACAACATACTGAAGCTGTGTGTGTTTATCACTAGAATGATTTCCATATTGCATAACAAATGGGTCTTGATTTAAAGAATGGGCTTCTATTTCAATGTCATTTTTGTCCTGTCTGCGGCATCCCCTCAGTTCTTTACAGTTACTGTTGATAATGATTCTCCTGTATCATTGGAGTTTCTGTGCAATGAGTACTTAGTTTTTGTGAATGCACCATCTGTGAACATAAAGTATCTTTGTTTTATTGGCATTTACTAAAACACCTTTAATAAGAAACACCTATTCTCTCAGAAAGTTACTGCAAGAATTGTTTACAAATATGATGCTTAGGGGTGTAATAATGCATTGTGAAATCATGATTTTACGAAGCAAAACTAACAGTATGCATCGTGGAGGTGTGAAGATACATTATAGACAGCGGACCTTCTGCTAATGGACAACATTAGAAAGTTGTGCAACAACATGATTATCATCATTTTTATTCATTCAGTTTTTCTTGTTAGAGTACAGAATTGTGGACCCAGTATTTTGAACTGAAACAAATCGTAGGGTGAGAGTATCATAACACCCCTAACATTGGTTGATTCCTGGGGCATTGTTCTGAGATTAGGTTTTGTCCTACAATGCATTTTTCAATCCATTCATGGTGGAGAGTTGCATGATGTGAGGAAATAACCCCTATAATAAAGCTTTTGTTAAGTTAATTAAATTAAATACTGTACTGAACACTAACACATGTTTATAGGCTGTTTTGAATTGTAAATAAAATGGTATTGTAGAAACTGCTGCCCCGGCTTTGTATCATCATTTTACATCAAACTGCTCTGAAACACTCCCCATGTTCACATATACATGCTATTTTTCACCATTACAACAGCACTTGTGTGTTTGTGTGTGTGTGTGTGTGTGTGTGTGTGTGTGTGTGTGTGTGTGTGTAAGCACATGTTTGTATTTCCACTGAGTGTATGAGTCCACTGAGATTCAGCTTTTCTAATGAAGGCAATCAGTTCTTACTCCTGGGATGCCATACAGACCACCGCATGGACTCATCAGCCGTTTTGTGTGACTGTAACATGGATCATAATGGACTCTGCCCACGACCACTAATTACCCATTCAACTCCCACCATGATCATCTCCCTCACCTCAGCACAGAGGCCTCGATCTCTGTATCATCCCTCTACATAAGACCTGTGAGAGATGAGGAGGTCTTAATGTGGATTAGAGTCGTACGTAATCGACTGAAACATCAATACTCTTTACACAAACAACTGTCACTTTCAGAGGGCATTTGGGTAGCTATTAGGCTAACATCTACTGTTGCTTGCAGAATTAACATCTTTCTCTCTCTCTCTCTCTCTCTCTCTCTCTCTCTCTCTCTCTCTCTCTCTCTCTCTCTCTCTCTCTCTCTCTTTCTCTCTCATTCCCTCTCCCACCCTCTCACTCCCACCTCTCTGTCTCTCAATCAGTCTTATATTTCTCTTTATTAGATTGTTGGAAAAAGGTTTTAAAACCTATTTGTATACATGCTATTACTTCTTATAACTAAATGTTTCTACTGAATTCATTGGTAGATTTCGATAACCAAAGTTATAAAGGGAAAATATAATTATAAAAAATACATATTCTAGATATATTTTATTTTTTCATATTTTAGATTAGAAGTTTTTACTTGCCAAGATATAACAGCGATATTGCAATTATAAAAAACAATAACTACTTTAAATCTCTTTTGCAAGGCATTTACACTTTTCACCAAGAGAATCCATCCATGTCACTGCTGATTGAAGATGCTAAAACTAAATTTAGAGTTTGCAAGTATTTCCTACAACTACAAATGAAATGTGACATGCAGCGTAAATGCATCTGGATAGCCTTCAATCAAAGGTCAAGTAGATGAACCTTGCAGTTTTACTAAACCTTTGCTATAAATGGCTCAGGAGTGTATGATTATTAATTTGTATAACTGGAGTAATTCCGTTTGTGTGGATGGTGTGGTTAACTTCTGTTCTATCACTGTAAATGTGTTCAGTTGTGTTGTGCTAGGCTGCGTAAGTGATTGGAAGCGAAGCAGGGTTATGGAGCAGAGAGCTACCTGGCTAAACCAGTGAGCATGATAAAGATTTCCTCAGGTGAGGGTTTATACAGAAGCACTTTCACATGCTCAAGTTGTCTCCGGCTTATGATAAGTTGTTTAATTACCCATTTTTACCCTCACGTTCGTGAAGGGACCGTTAACTTTAAAAGCCAAACTCATGAACGGAGCTGTCCGCTAGCCATTTTTCATATCTAATGGTCACAGGCTACTTTACTGGAATAACGTGTCTGGGATTACAAATGAAAAGCACAGGGAATCATTCTTTATCTTGCGGACAGATTAAATTCCAAACCCTGTTACTGTAATAGGCACACTTGTAGCTTTACATAAATTAGAGCTCTAATTATATTAGATACTATTTTAAACAAAATAACACATTTCTCAGAATCTATAGTTATAATTTATAGTAAAGCCAAGTTCATTTTCCAGGATAATCCATTTCTCACTATGGTGGAGGGCTAATATGATGATGTACTGTAAAAACCCAAGGAGACTGGATCACTCTCATCACAGAGCGCAGCGCAAGAGAAGATAAATGAAGATGCGTTTTATTCCGTCATAATTTCCCTGGGAAAATGCTATAAAGGATGTCCATATGGATATGAGTGAGGGAGAGGGGGGTGCGTGAGGTATTTGTGTGTAGAGCCGTATAGACATTGCTGCAGTAATTGATGGCAGCTTTCCCGCGTGATCAGTTTGTCTGTCAGTTTGGAGGAGGTGGCGAGAGAGGGATGGGGCAGCCTCTTAGGAAGGGAGCCACCACATCACGTTTGCTAGGTTAAATCTCCTAATGATAAGTATAAATCATCAACTACTGCTGAGCTGAATACATTCTGAAGGTGTTGTGCATCTTGAAAGAAAATGATAGGAGTGTCAGATTCACTATAGTGAAAAATTTCTCAGTTTTTTTTTTTTTTTTTTTACACATGATGCTAATCCTTAAGGATCCTAACATGCTAACAGTGAGGGTAGAAAAACAAAACAGCAAAATGTCCACTGGCGGTCAGAACAGCTCTTGCAGTCTTCAAACGCAGCCTAAAGACTCATCTCTTTGCAAAGCACTTAAGTGAGTGAGTACTGTAGATGTATATATTAAAATTACTTTGGCACTTATACTGACCATAACCCCTCTTCTTGCTAGGTATGAATGATGGGTTGGAATTGCTAGATAGTGCACTTATTCGTTATATATGTCTTTGTATTTTTATTTTCAGGTATCAGCACTGGCCCTTGTTTGGGCAGCACCTGAGCTCACGGCAAGTTTTAGACTGTAACCTTCTTATACTAGCTAGGAAAAGTTAACAAACGGAACGCTAAGCACGGTTGTGGGTCACGCTAGATAAAAGCGTCAGCTAAAGGCCTTAAATGTAAAAAATTTTTACATTTGAAAATGTTGGGTTTTTCTTGTACAACAATAATACTAACAGTTTATTAATAGTAATAGTTGAAGTCTGTATGTTCTTTCTAGGTATCAGCACAGGCTTTTGTTTCTGCTCAGGGGTGTTAGCTAGAATACATTCCACTTTATCTGAGTGGACATCAACATGCTCTGGATAAAAGCTGTAAATGTAATAGTCCTGTTTAGTGGTGCCTCAATAGTTCTCTGTAGCATTGTAACCATAGAACTTTAGAGTACTTGGTATTAGCATCTGCATTTGATTATAAAAAAAAATGCATAACTCTTCTATACCTGCTGGGTGTGTGACCGGATTCAAAGTTTGAGAAGAGGTGGTACAGTGTAGTGAATGACTCGTGATGTGTGGAAAACGGGTTGCAAAGCAGATGTTAAAAATTAGCGAGCAGTGACAAAAATCCGGTCTACAGCTATATTCACCTCAGAATAGCTCCAGGGAAGGCATGTACCAAATCTGGCCAAAATGCCCAAATTCTGTTGCAAGAGTGACTGAACATTGATGTTGCCTACATCCAGACACTTGTCCAATCCGTGCCAACTCTAATTGCAGCTGTTTTTCATGCTTCTCAAGGTCTGACACGCTTTTAGGTACATTTCAGTGGCAGGTGAGCAATAACCCCTAGTTGAAGAATCAACACCTTAAATAGTCCAGTCTCTGGGAAAGGGGAATTTTTTTGAATTTCCACAATTTTCTTCATAGTATGATCATGGAGATTAAAGTAAACAAAGTAATTCAAAATGGTTTGATGTAAAATGGTTAATTATAGAGAAACATATTAACTCATGATATATTTACATTGGTGCTGACAGCAAGCAGAGCTCTCCAATACTAAACCACTCTGAATGATTTTTAACTCCACCATTTCCACTAGTCTGCTAGTTTTTATAGTTCACCATATAGTAATTGTAATTGGTTGATGTTATTTGCATAAAACATACAGTTCTATCTAAAGAATAGTCCTAACAAACTGAAAGCTTTCCTTTAATAGAGGTGTAGTTGTGAGAAACTTGTGAAGCAAGTGCCACAAAGTTACAGGTTCAGGTCACTGTGTAGTACATCAAAGAACTGGGGTCAGGTGTCCATAACCTCCAGCTTCTGATATCCTTTACATCACACCTTCTCCTCACACCCTTTAGTAAGAATGTCTTCTAGCTGTGACATAATTGCTTACTTTACAAATGATAGTCCAAAGACGTTTTAGGTGCAAATCTGAATCATTTCATTTAGAGTGTGGTGAGGTTTCAAATGGCAGGATAAAGATTTCTACTTCAGGGGACAGGGCATCCTTGTTGGCCTAGATTGGGAATAGACCCTGGTTCAATTGGCACTAATACAAAATCATAACAGTCATTACAAATGTAGAAGTAGCCCAAACTTCCACTGTTTGTGGTTAATATTTCTGTGTTTACGTGGGGATCTGGGGGATTATATGCTCTGTATATGCTGTATATTATTCCAGGAGTCTGAAGTTCTGGGTCACATGCTCTGTCTGTTATCCTGGCAGTGAGGTAATTATTTTGAGCAGAGGTGAGAAGTGTCAGATGATGCTTTTTTGTAATTGGCCATTAGCTGAGCCTCGGGCAGCCTAGTGCCTGTAGACTCACCGCAACATTAACTACTAATGGCAATCCACATAGAGAATATTGTGCACTTGTCTTAGGTCAGTAGGTCAGGGAATAAAGCCTGTCATGTTTGCACTTTTTCACTGTTTTATGTTTTTTCCTGATCTGTGTTTCTACAAACATCAAATAAAGGCCAATATACTTCTTTGGGTCCTTTGAGGGTTCTGTAGTGAGTTACAAAGAGTTATTTCTAGCTGTAATAGCTGTTCTCATGGTAAAATGGTTCTTTAGACTGAGAATATGGTTGTGTAGAATCTTTTATAAACTTGTGAATGGCATCAAATGGGTTATTGTAACAATGTTGACAGCAAAGAAAAAAAATCTATTTGGTGCTGCACCACATACAACACAATCTTTATCAGTCTGAAGAGATATTTTACTGTGCAAAGAACCATGTAAGCATGAAGGTTTTGTAAAGAACTCATCGTTTTAAACAGAACTGTGGTCTTTACTAAAAACAAAATGGCTTAAGTAAGTTTGTAAGTGCATGTATGTAGTTAAGGATCATAGTCATGCTTATAAATTGCTAGTTATTCTCAACTCACTATACAGTATTAGTTAATAAGCATTAAATGTTTTTTTCTGCATTTATTATGGACATAATCTTAGTACATGTATACAGTAAAGATCTGGGACACAATTCAGTTCACCTGGCTACAGACTAGAAAGCTTTCTTTAAGACTGTGCTACTGCTTTCTAAAGTTATAGCAGGTCTTCCCAAAGAAACACATGGCATAGTAAACAAAGTGAGCACTTCTTAGGTAGGCATGGTTTACATCACCCTAAAGGCACTCAAAGATACATCTGAGACACAGTATCACCCAAAGGCACGGTTATAAGGCAGTAGTAATTTACACAATAAGGCAGTAATGCAGTATTAAGTACTGATTCAAAATAGTGCAAGCAAACAACTGAGAACGCTTTCTGTTTAGCGGCAGAAATCTTTGAAAGAGTTGAGTTCAAGCATACAGGCACTTTTTGGTCGCCAGCTCATGCAGCAGGAGGTGTGCGCGGGGCGAGGAGTCTGGGCTGGAGCAACGGGACATCAGGGCCTCTTTCTCTCTCTTCTTCTGCTTCATCCGTCTGTTCTGAAACCAGATCTTCACCTGCGTCTCACTCAGGCGCACGTTCCTCGCTATCTCGGCCCTTCGGCACCTGCTGATATATTTGTTGAAGTGGAACTCTTTCTCCAGCTCGGTCAGCTGCTGGGTGCTGAAACTTGTGCGCGCAGTGGCGCTCCTGGTTAATTGACAAGTCATTGAACAACCTGCAACATAAAGAAGACAAAGTGGAGGCAGAGTATAGACACAGGCTATCTAAAAGCAGTGGATCACGTTCAGTCTGTGAAAGGCAAGCTTGTAGTGTTTCATCCAGCATGTTCTCATCTCCATACGAAACTTACTTTGCGGGTGCTTTCTTTTGACCTTCATCCAGTCGAATGTGTTATTAGCTACACCCCTCGAGTCCTCTGAACTAGCCGCGCCTTCTAAACAGCTCCCCTGAGCCGCAGTAAAACTTTGGTAACTGTCGTGGGCGAGTGAAAGTGTCCCGTATTGTCTGTGATCCTGGAAGCAGAAGGGCGCGCTGCCTGGGCGCGCAGGGACCATCAGCCGTTCATGACCCTCTGAGTCCTCAGCTTCTGTGCAGCATCCCCAGACTCCAGCACAGCTGAGCGCGAAGCCGGCCCCGAGACCCGAGCTCCACTGCACACCCGACGTTAGATGGATGTCAGCAACGTGATCCAGAGGAGCGGGCGCTGCTCTCCCCCGGGGCGCTCCTTTGGATGGCGGTCGCTCAGCCTCGCGCTCCTCCTCACATGCTC
This sequence comes from Prochilodus magdalenae, assembly GCA_024036415.1. Lineage (NCBI taxonomy): Eukaryota > Metazoa > Chordata > Actinopteri > Characiformes > Prochilodontidae > Prochilodus > Prochilodus magdalenae. Next base: position 180,881 of record JAMWET010002891.1, read on the forward strand.
CCGCTCTGAAAGTCAGGTCTCCGCCCGAGTAACAGTCTGAGCACGAGGACATGAGGTGCATCTATTAGAGACGGGCAGTTTAAAGGGTAAATGATTGCCACTGCCGCTTGTCTTCATGACTTACTGTACTTTGAAGATCTACATGTAAATAATGGCCACCACTACAAAGGGGCGTGGCCTCTCCCTGCTGGCCAATCAGGGGCACGAATGTGTAGCCTGCCTTCTGGCTACTAGCAGACCCTGCGCACTGGCTTCAACCAGAGCCCATAAGACGTCCACTTATAAGCGCTGGGTATAAAAATGTAATAAATAAATAATGAGCCATGTTTATCGCTTCCGCGGTGGTTTGTATGGCGCTTGTTGAAATCAGCTGCTCTTCACATTTCTGAAAATCTTTATTGGCGTCCTTTTTTTGTCGTGCGTTGTTTTGTTTGTTTTAGTATTGTTCATTTAAGCGAAGCCCCGGTAGTTCCAGCCAAGCCAGCCGTGTGTGTGAGGAAGAGGGGAAGATAAGTAAGGAAGCAGAAAGTAGCTGTGTTGCAGTGTTATCCTTTGTAAACCGACTCTCTGTCACTAACATACTAGGAGCTCTCATGCCCAGGGGGCTCGGTACTATATTAACAGCTCATTAAATGGCCTAGTGAAATTAAACCACACCATTTATACTCGAATGCTTGAGCTATTTTCACTAAAAAGGGGTTAGTGTTTCCTCTCACTGCAGTGAGACGCATTTTACGTGCTACTGCAACAGTCATTTGTTTATTGGACAAACTGCAATTCAACATGTAGATTGCGTTACGCGTGCGCAGAGCCTCGCTTTATTACACTTTTGTATTATATTTAACTCCTCCCTGTAGCGTCCTATGCGGTGACTGCTCTGCACTGTTTGTTTTTCACTGGTTGTTGTTGTTGTTTACATGACACTTGTTTTGGGTGTAATATGGCAGTATCCTCCAGAAACTGCTGTCGAAGATAGAACTGTGGCCGATCCGTGATTGATGATCCAAAGCTGCGTCACACTCCCGACAGCTGTAGTAGCCGATTCAGCCTTTCACTGCTGTTTTTGTCCTTTCTTGCACTGTTTTCCAGCCACATGCTTCTTGGTTTGGCTGTTTGATTGTGTTTGAGCTATAGAGGCCAGTAAATACTCCACCTGAGTCGACCAGCTCAGCCTGCAACAAAGGCTTCTGATGGTGCACACAGACCATGAGAAAGGAGCTCTGACTGAGATGCTAACAGAAAGACATGATCAGTGAGAGGAACAAGCCCTTAAATGCATAGGTAATGTTGTATTTTTAGATTTTGCTTAGGTTTCTGAATTAGGCCAATCGATCTGCCTTTAATTATGTAGGCATGCGCCAAGATGGCTATATTATTTGTACCTGTGCGGCCATACAGGTTATCCAGCCATTACTATTGTAAGGCCACCTTGTAGGTATACTTCTTTTTAGATCCCTGATACACAAGGGAGCCCTAAATAGTTTATTTAAAGTTTAGTTACTGTAATGGCACGAGTGCAAAATGAATTTTCATAATGATAATGTGCCTGAATACGATTTTGTTTGGAAATAATAACTAATCCCATGCACTAGGTTTATATCATCATAGGAGCTGCAATAAAAGGCTACAAAACAACTTTTGTATTTCCATGGAATTTTCTAATGTAAAATAAAAAAATTAAAAAAGCTGCAAGCTTATATATATATTGCTTTCTCAACATTTTCACATTCATTCAGAAAGATTCGGTCACTAATTACAGCACATAAGTAACAAAGACACTACATAACATTTAACAGTGTAACTAAGAATTTTATGGCGCTGCTGCGTTCATTAATTTTACCAGTGGGAACTGAAGCTCAAATAGTAATACTTCATAGGCCTAACTTGGGCTATTGCATACAGTAGTTCCTGTAGTTTTCATCCTCATTAGCTCTCGGTGACATATCACCGCGTCCACGTACATTTTATTTCAAGTTAAAGCTTAAAAGCACTAAACCATCCTCTGTCGTCCTCTCTTCACACGTGTCTTCAATCTTCACCCCTTTAGATTCTACATGGAGCATGCACTGTAGTCATTTCACTCGGGCTAAGATCCCGCCTGACAGGAGTATCCGCGCTTTCTCCTGATGTCAGAAGGTTAGCAGGGTAATTTCCTAAGCCTGTGTTATATATGGGAGGGAATTTGGAGCAAACAGCAGAAACGCCAATTCATTATAATGATGGAGGAAAATGGCTGCCATTACTGCGCATCGACCGAAACGGCGACCGTGGGAAACGTATAACTCGGGAGGAATGTCCTATTTTAGAATAAAACCCTTCATGAAACTCCTTCGTCATTTTAAATTCTAGCTGCCCTTTAAAAGCTAGTCGCGCTGCTGGTATTGCACAACAAGCCTTGCCTATCACGCCACATTATACCGTGTAAAAAGCTTCAAAATAACGCGCCCTGGATTTGTATTCTTAGCATTCCGCATGAGCTGTGAATGTGGTTTACCTACCCTCTGTGGAGGAAACCAGTGCGCCCCTCATCACCAGCATGAAGCTCAGAAATGTCCAGCGCTTTCTCATCCATGCCCTGGTCCTACCGCCAACATGCTGTCACGTCCCCCTTTTCTCAGCGCAAAGTTTGGCCTCTCACAGTTTGAAATGTGTTTCCAGAGTTGGGAATGCAAAAGCTTTGTTCATAAGGAGGTGGAATCAGTGGCGAGGCTGAAAGCGACGAGTTTTTGATTAATGAGCTTTGAAATGCCTCGCTAGGGGGAAGCGGGCAAGCGAGCTATTCAGTTAGAGAGAACCTGCCATGCCTGTAAAGCTAGCAGTGCGCAGCAGCTCCTCTGGTCTTAGTGCTATTTGTTACCACATTATAAGGTGAAACATTTAAGAGGAACAAAAAACAGAAACATTGTAGGACTTGTGTTTGGGAGATAACGTTTAGTCCTCTTTCTGTCCATAAGTGAATGTGTTTGACTTTATGTAGAGAAGCAGAGCCTTTAGAAATTGCCAGCGGAAACAAAGTGAGTGGGCGCGAGTGTCTGTTATCCTGTGCTGTAATGTTAAAAGATTAGTGGAGATGCGTAATCTACAGAAGCCGTAACATATGGTGTTGTTTGGTGGCTCCTCAAAAATGCTCAGTTATTATGACAGAATGACTGGAATTATGCAGTCGAGGTATGTGCGTTACTGTTTTGATGTGAAAGTACTTGTTTGAGGGATATCCTGAGTAAGTCAGTGGCCCTTGTATTAGCCCATTGTTGCTGAATGGTAAAGCGCGGAGGCGCGCAGGCGCGCGAACTGGATGCTTGTGAACACCAGGCAGCCTTCTTTGTTTACTATGGATATCATTTCAAAATGGCGTCTTGCTCCTGTAAGCGATGAAATAGTCGGTGTGGGGATGTGCTAATATCAGCCTCTATTAGTAAGACACTGGCGATGCTATTGTCTTTATTCGTAACCATAATCTTCCAGCACGGGAAAGATGTATGATTCCAAACACATATATGAGCTCAGTGATTCAGTTTAAGCACTTTATTTACAAAATGTATAACACAACAAAATATAACATTTCAATCTCGTTACCATTTCATGTGTGTGTATGTATGAATGTGTATGCATGTGTGGACTGTTCACCTACAAAATAACTTTTGTTAAGAGCGATGAGGGTAAAAAGGGTCAAATGACGTGCTGGTGTTTTAAGCTAGCCTAAAACATTTAAGCCATATTCCCAAAAATGATCAAAGAAAAAAGTGTCAAGTGCGAAGTTCTCCACTGCAGCAAAAAAAAAAAAAAAAAAACGGTTTAGATGTGCCGTCATCAGGTCTCAGGTTTTCTGATACAGGGGGAAAAACGTAGAGCTATGAAGTAAACAGAAATACACCAGCCACATATTGGAATAATGACCAAGCCCACGCAGTCTGTTCAGTTCTGATGCATAAATTTTACAATAGTCCATATAAATAGTCCACATGGAAAGATAAATAATGTGCGTTACAAAACCGATAAATAATAAATACTCAATAGGGATAAATGTTTTCCATACAATCTCAAAAGGAAAAAATAAATAATAGTGACACTTTTAGTGTGAACAGATTCATAGGTACCAATGACTAACAGACGACTTAACAATGGCGATGGGTTTTTCTTCTTCTTTTTTCCCTACAAATTCCATCCCTATAAAGATGGGTGTCTAATATTGTAAAATCTACAGGACTTACCTTCAAGTAATAAGATATGAAATTGCCTTCATATTGCGCACTGCTCTTTCAAACCACCGACAACAAACACTCTTGCGCATCTCCAAACAGTCAAGAGAAATGGACCACAGCTTAAAAAATAATTACAGTCATAGCAGTAATAGTAATATCAATAATAATACAGGGATAATACGTTATGTCTGTCTCTGTCGTTCTCTCTCTCCTTCTCTCTCATTCTCTCTCTTTCTCTCTTAGAGTGTAGTTATATAAATTACTTTTTTTTTACTTGTGAGGTAATAAAAAGCGACATTTTCGCTTGGGCACACGCGCACACCAAATCCTTACAAATGCGTTAGCTTCGGCGCTTCCTGCAGCCTTCCCTGAGAAGCGTGGTGAGAGGTGAGGTCTGTGTATGTGGGGTGAGGGTCACACGGTCCGTGATGGTGATTGCCCGGGATCTGAGCGGCACAGCTGTAGTCCACACTGGCAGATGAGGGATGAGGAAGATGGCCGAGGTTGAACATGGGGCCCGAGGCTGGCATAGAATCAACGAAATTCCCCCCGACGTACACCGGGCTCCCTTGCAAATTAGCATTGGCGAAGCTTCCGTTGCCCTGCATGCTGTGGTGCTCGTACTCTGTGCCCGGGTACCTTTTCTGCTGCGGTATACAGCCGCCTAAAGGCGCCGTGTACGCGGCCAGGCCGTACATGTTTTGCTGAGGCTTGGCGAAGGACGGAGGCGATGGCGCGTCGTAGTTGAGGCTGTTTACGTTTGGAAGCTGACCAGAGTATCCAACGTGATTGGGGCCACTTAGCGGCGGGCTTCTGTCCGGAGAGTGTCCTAAGGGAGAGTGCATTATGCCCTTGGATTTCTGATCCTTTTTGTACTTCATCCTCCTGTTTTGAAACCAGATCTTTATTTGGCGCTCAGTGAGATTGAGGAGATTAGCCATCTCGACTCTTCGGGGACGGCACAGATAGCGGTTGAAGTGAAACTCCTTCTCGAGTTCCACGAGCTGGGCGCTGGTGTAGGCAGTGCGCACCCGCTTGGAGGCCGGTCCAGGAGGACTCTTGTCATCGCAGGTCTCTCCTGAAATCGTACCATAAAGATGTTTAGGGCCACAAAATGGTGAAACACCTATTCAACAACCATTTGACTATATGTGTCATTAGGTGATATTTGAATCCAAGCATATGATCATATTTAATATTTAAAATGATCATATTTGATAGATGGAATAATTCAAAGCAGCCTACTCCTCTAGCACTCATCCAACACTCCTCTTCACTCATCTAGCACTCCTCTTGTGCTCTCTGAAAGCAATATAAGGCTGGTGAACGCTCAAGGCGAATCTAAGGGGCCATCATTAATGAACTGGAGTAGTCCCTTCCTCTATCCAAACCAACAACCCAAACCGCCCACACGCCCCACATTCACACCGGGTATAGCTACCTGGAGCTGTGCAGTTGGTGCTTTTTTGTTTTGAGTTCTGACGTGTCTCCTTCATCCACGGGAATATTTGCTTGGTGATGACTGGGTTGGCAGTGTTGGAGCCATTGTTGCTGGGAGGTTTCTTTTTCTGGGTGGTGGTACTGTTGGGGTTAGGCGAGGTGGCCGCCAAAGGAGGCGCTTGTTGCTGCTCACCAACGCTCTCCGGTTGGCTGCCCTGGCTGCCGCCTGGTCGCATACAGCTGCCATTGACGTCGCCGTTTTTGTGCGCCGGCGGCCGCACCGTGGTTGTTTGAATGGAGCAGATTGGGCTCTGATAGTCATTCTCGATGCTGGAGGTGGGGTAGGACTGGTGTGCAGGCCCGTACGTGTAGGAGTCAGACTTAGGGTATGAGTAACCTCCAAAAAGTCCAGCGTTGTCATAATAAGTGGCTTTCTGCATTGTGAAGATTTTAAACTACGAGGGCTTTTGTACCCTTGTCCAATGGCATGGGCTCCTTTTGTCACGTGACTGGGACTTCCCACTGATTCTCTATGCTCTGACCTGCAAGGGGACAAGCATAATCATAAGTCAGATCACTTGAGGCTTACTGAAGGGTTGTGAAGTTCCATATGGGTGGTGTACAGTGGGCCCAGGTCAGGTATCACTCCCTTTGCCAAAGTGTTCTTCAAAATCTAGAAGGCTGGCTGTCACGTTTTATCCAGGTATTCAATAACAGCTCAGGGCACCATGCTGGAGTATGTCAGGCAATAAATACAATGTATTGTGGGAAAAGTGAATTAATATACATAATGCTGCGACATTCGTACACATTTCATTCACATTCATTACTTTCTGTTTCTTCCTCTCCTAACTGAAACGTTTCCAGTAGCCTCAAACTTCAGTCTTACAGCTGATAAATATGTTAGAAACTGTGAGTTAGTTCAAACTTGCTGGAGTTTCCCACATGATCTTCGCGCAAAGCTATACACTTCAGGTGAGGCCAATTCAGCGTAACTGAATCAATCACAGGCTGCCACATGAAAGATTATACGCATGCATACATACAGAACAACCTCGTATGTTTCATGCATTTCTCAACACATTGATGCCTCATGAACACCACACCTGGGCTCCTCTTTAAACGTGTTGGCTCTATACAAGGCTTATTACCCTCCCAGCCGCTCTAGCCTTTCATTTTCAGGACCTCAGGCGAGAATGCAACAAGAGGGTTAAACTTTAACTTGTTCTGAAAGTTCCCTATTGAGCCAAATTTAAAGGAGGCAGAAGGCGAATCAGCAGTTTTGGCGAGAACAATATCCCTTTCTTTTCCAATTCATTGCTCAACACTGAATATGAATGGCAGCCCGAGCTTTTATCTGAAGACAAGAAACGAGAAAAGTAAGAAAAGACGTGATATACTGTAACTATTTTTAGCCGTTCCACAAGACGTTCATTAAAGTTCTAGGCCTCAGGGTTGAAGGCAATTTGATAGCATATTTAATTCGATTGAAAAAATCTGGGTAGTTTGATTGAAGCAACCTCTGTGCATCATATTTGAACGTTTCTTAACTTCACTGCTTAGCATTGGTGGTGTTGTATCATGCATGCTTTGAGCCACGAGGGCTTGTGTGTGTTTATGCCGTCCGTTTGTTGCTGTCAGATCGCTTCTATGTGAACTTTATCTGAACCACCCATAGGCTGGGCTGTAAATCATAACGACGAAGGCAGCCAAACACCTCAGCAGCCTTCTCCTGTGCTCACAGCTGAAGTGTTTCATGTAAAAGATTTTGTGCCCTTCCTGTTATCATCGTGCACTGTATATGCCTACTTTTATTATTCTGTATTTATTATTTGACTTCGTTCAATTAAATGGATTTTTACGCATGCTACCTTCTAAAGCAGCTTCCATAACTGATGGTAGGCGCGCAATATTTCTCCTGATTCTGCTGCGCGTTGTGGGAATGGGTGCTAGTGGGCGGGAGGGTCACCGAGCTATGCTAATAACCTCACAAATGCATGGCAAATGCGCGGGTGCAATCTGCTCCTTCCAGCCCTGTGGCGTGTTCGGGCACAGCGTGCGTTACAATGCAACATGTAGGCTGAACTGGGCCTCCTTCTCTTTATAAACCTTATTGGCTTTTTATATTTATGTTCTTTCCCTTTTAAGCTAGAACAGCGCCAAAATGACTCCAACTTGTGACAGGACAGCTCAATACTGTAGTTATTAGACAGCCTGAAGCTCCGCGCATTGCATATCAATGTACCTGTCATTCGGACGCCCACAAAATTTATGACTGGCCATCTAAAAAAAAAAAAAAAAAACACACACAAGCAAGCCTACCACTGGAGCACAACACTTCCCCAACACGCACTACAGTCCGCAGTGTAAACTCCAAGCGTAGGAGGATGGCCGGGTTAAAGAATGTCCTACTCTGCTATACTCCCATAGTGAGAGCGAGGAGGCCGCCACTATAAAACCAGTACCGTCCGTCCAGTTCACCCAGCATACTGCATATCGTGGTCTAGAAATAAAGTAATCGCTGCGTTATCTGGAAGAGGATGATGGACTTAAAGGAAAATGAGGAAAATATGCTCTGATGTCCTGGAGAAATGTTTGGAGCTGCGTATCGTGTGGGATGTGTATGCTTTATGTCTTTTTTTATTTTTTGCTAGAAATTTAAATTCAGAGCAAAGGAAATATCTAGATATTAATATATTCATATCTACAAAGCATTAGGGCTTTGGGTAATCTGGTGAACTATGACGAAATATAGGAAGAACTATATGATTACGTTCAACGCTTTAACGCTGAAACATGCTATGCGTATAAGGTGATATATGTAATATCGTAGTATGACAGATGGCAGATGGATGTTTAGATCTACATGTATATTATTGTGATTATGATCGTTGATATTAACACTTAAATAATGATAATAATGTGCAAAATAATATCAAGCTCCGTGCGCTTTATTAAGAAGAGAAGAATTTACTCACCGCAGTCTGTATCACACTCTTCTCTCTTCTCCCTCAAGCGCTCCTCATTATTTGGACTACGACCTGGAGGATGAAAACAATTCATTGATCACTAAGGTCTATTAGAAACTTTACATCATTGCTGAAATCCTCTCTTGAGCCTTCACAGAGGGCCCTGCGTCGTTGTTAAGCGTAACCTGCTATTTGTTGTTTCACGTGCTGTTTTATAGAGTACTGATATTTAAAATATACAACCTTTATATTAAAAATCTTAATAAAAAAACTCGCCTGTTTAAACGTGTGCTTTGTTTTTTTTTAATCTCATTTCTTTTTCCTTTTTTCTGTACCCCCATTTTTAGTATATACAATTGTGTATGTATGTTAAAACTGGGGTTTAAAAAAAAACTGACATAAGCGATTCTACACAAAGAGGAGCTGGCCAAAATATTTAGCACTCATAAGCCTTTTGGATGACCTTTGGCTTCTTCAGCAATAACTCACTGATTAATGAACAACGGGCGGAAGGGGCTCAGCTAAGTCACAAAGCAATCCACACCGCACAACTTTTCCTCCAGTGTTTTTAAAACCGAAAGAGCCAGTGAAAGATGAGATATTTAAGCTCTTCGCCTAAGATAGGTCTCCGAAGAGAGACAAGAGCTGCTCTTCGGCGTGCCGGGAGTAAATCTAACAGGAGCAGTACATCGAGGGGAGAGGACACCGCTCACGGCCTTTTCATAATAATGGATTGCAGCATCTTCTAAATGTGTCTAGCGCTCTTAAAACAGTAGTACGTTTTAAGCTGGTTCTCCATGTTCAAAGTCTTTCTTAATGGGATAAACGTTGGTGTGTCTATTGCTTAACAAGCTCTGCCATTCTCAGGCTACAATGTTTTCGCCCACGCATTGTTACGGTAAGTTTGGTGCACATAATGGCACAATGGTTAGTTAAAATAATGGACTGAAGAATTCGAGCTCCTAAAATATGCATAGGCGTCTGATCTGGTTGTGATATATTTGAGTATGTTTAATTGTCAGTATGGTCGCTGATTGTTCTTGTTAAAATGTTGATAAATAATGCTGGTTATTGTCCTGATATGCTAAATGCACTAACGACGCGCACTTACAACGCCTAAACGGAGAGAGGCTTTTTCTTTGTAAAGCGGTGTGTGGGTGTTCGTATGAGCTTCAAGGTCATAAAATACCTTTTTAGAGCTTAGTCAAATCAACGATTTTGTTCCTACAGTCAAGAAATAAGCTGTAAGAGGTCTGCGGTCTTGCATAAAGAATATATGGAATGCAATAATATGTAACATATTCCATAACAATGGAATATATGTATTTTTATATACGAATCGTATATTGTTTGATAATAAAGAAAAAAAAAAAACACAAGTAAGGCTAAATTGTAAGTATTGTTTGATTTTGCTGTAGTGAGTCCTGTGATGACGCTGAATATGTTGTAATGATGAACATAAAAGTATTTTGTATTCGAAATATAGCTTCGAAAATTATATCTTAAGCAAGTTGTGTAATTTTAGTTAAAATGTTAGGCTAATTATGCTAACTAAAATAGTAGACTATCTACACTGTAAATTACTACATCGAGATTTATAGTAATAATCAAAATAAATATGGAATCTTGTTATTCCTATTTTTGGAAAGGCTATTGTTACATTTAGACAACGATGCGACTTTCCTGTGATCTGTGAAAAATCCAGTAAAACAATTTAATTAGTTTGAATATGGTAACATTCAACTGCATAACAATACATATGGCCTAAACCACATATATCATGTCTAACATTACTGTAAGGATAAGACAACAAATTAAAGTGATTTACGATCTCGCAGGCTGTGAGACAGAACGAGAAAGTTGCAGCACTTCTTTCCCCCTTTGCGTTTAGTCTTTTTATGTCAAATCGCCAAATCAGCTAAAAATCCAGCGTCAAAAGTATGAATCAGACAAGCGTCCGAGCTAACCTTTCGAAAGTGCCCGTGGTTGCTCAAAAGTGTAAAAACTAGTTGTACAGAAATCGTATATGTCCTTAAATTGTGCTTAGTTAAAGGTGCGGAGACATTAATAAAGATCAGCCGCTCTGAATGGAATAAATCATAAATATATCTTTACAGCTGCCTTAATGTAAACCTCATGCCTAAAGGTTGCGTTTTGCCATGCAATTGCTTACCTGTGAATCAATTTATCATACAGCCGTGCTTCTCAGTCTCAATATCTTTCCCTGCAGTGCCTCGGATATATCCTTCACCCTTTGTCTGTGCACCGTACTGTCCTAAACCTGATCTTGCGCTTTTTCAGACATTTCCATATACCAATGCAGACAGTATTCCCGAAAGAATGGAAGCCACTCACTCAACTACCAATAAAAAGCCAAGTAGGTATCCTTATTCCAAAAACGAGCAAAATCGCTGGCAGTCAACCTCCCACTGGAAAAAAAACCACGAGCGTTTACAGAAGTAGGATCATCGTTTGAGTCAACATTAGGATATTGGGCTTTGGGAAACCTTTATCATGACAAATAAAGGCGCTGCCTTAAAATACAAGCATATTTGTTCACGTGATCTGGATAGTAGATTGTCCTGATTGAGGCTGCTACTCCAACCAAGGCTTACCTCACAAATCCGGTTTTAAAAGCAAGAGCGCTAAAGCTCCCTCCAGTCCCTCTCTTCATTTTATCCAGGATTGTTCTTCTAGCCTGGTTTATCACGGTGCTCAGTGTATTCTATCAGTTTCTCACTTGAAGCTTTGTGGTAATGATAAATGTTTGCTTTCATTAAAAAATATATTTTTTTAAATTCACATTTCAGAGCTTCGTTTCGTTAAGGTATATTACAATATTGGGTTTAAATTCTGTTACATAACATTTAATAATAAGAATAATCATCTAGCGTTTACAACGTTCTTGGTTGTATTTTTTAAATTAAGGTAGGAAGGGGCTGTGTCTTTGTACATCACATTTTACACCCTTCCTTCCTTTTCAGTATTTTTGTAACAGCCTCTAAGAACCCATCGAAATATTGTTTGACGATTATAGCTCAGGCAATGACAGCAATGTATGACCCCGTCATCTGAAGAGATTCATCAACATCATTACTGTTCTTCTCGTTCCACCAGAACATTAATGCATAATGGGGTTTTATATGTTTTATGCTGAATTAAGCGGTTTGTTATCTGGATGTATATTTCTGACGTTTAAGGTGTGTTGAAGTTGCTTCCAGCAAATGTGCTGGATGGTGGGTTAGCTGCAGGAGGGATGGAGATGGAGCGAGTTGGGAAGGCGGCCGAGCGGGAGCTTGTCCTGAGGAGAGAATGCGCGTACTCTCCCTTTGCAGCATATGTTCACGGGGTAATAAAAGTGAAAGATTTACAATCCACGCCCGGCCCCCCAACAGCCTCTCACCCTTTCAGGAATTACTGAGCGTGATTTACAGCGATGCAGATCTCCATCATCGCTCTCTAGCAACTTGTACTACTTTACGGAATCATTTCACCATCATTACGCACCATCACCAACACAAATAAAAGTCTCTATTGGTCGGTGTCCTCATCACTGCTCTGATTTGTTTATTCGATTCTGAGATGTTGATTGTTGCTGTTACTGTTTGAATTATCTTCAGTAATTGTATATATTTTATAAATGCTGTTAAACTCTATTAATAAATGTCTAATACCTGAACACGGCTGGTGCGTTTCTGAAGTGTTTAGCCTTTCTTAGCCTTTGTTTTAGCTCTCTTGCTGTCCTCTCGCCAAACACCGCATCCCAACAAACAGCTACCAGTCCAGCCGGGAAAAGCTGCGTCTTTGACGGATTATAAATCACTAAGAGGCCCTCGCATGAAACCCTGCCGACCGCGCAATAACAAATCAGCCCTTCTCCACGCGTCCTGATATCTCCGATTCAGAAATGCATGCAAGCACTGAGAGTAATACTGTTTAAATCGGACTACAGTTACACGGTAAAACCACGAGAGCTTTAGACCGGGATGTGGTTGTAACGGTTCCTACAAAAAAAGAGTCATTGCTTTGCTTATTCCAACTTCAGGCTGTTCTCGAGGAACCCTCGCGCACTTATCAAAGGGCGCTATTTATCACCATTCTGACAGATATGTTCATCCAGCACCTTACTCAAAAACAATCTGAAATGTTTTACCTGCCAAGCTTCCATTGGTCGAAATGCCGTACAACCGTGCAGTCTACGGTTGCGTAGGATACCGGACCGTTTGGATATTATTTTCTTGGATCTCTTCAGTTTTCAAGTCTGATAGAGTCCTCGCGATTAATGACGACGCCGTGTTTCTAGGGGACGTGCTGCATTAATTATTTAGACAATCACGTGGTCAAATAGAAAAAAAAAGATATAGAACGGAACCATATAGTCACCAAATTCTATCTTCGGTTGTCGACAGCGCAATTTAATATATCTTAACGGGCTGTCTCGCTAGGCGAAGACATTTTCTGCGAACAGCTGGAAATCAAACATGGCCGTTTTGAAGATCATTGTGCGAGCGGCGGAGGTAGCCGGCGCAGTGTCACTGCAAATGGAACTGCCTATGGCTGTGCATACATGTAGGTCAACAGTGAGAGATACCTCACAGAACCGGTCGGAATCTCAGAATTTCTGACGTTTAATCGCATATTTGTTCATCTGGAAGGACAACATGCTTTTAGATGGTTGAGGATAAAAACTCTGAATAGGTAATGACCTGACTATATCTGAATGAAAAGCAGTGGCCGTAGTTTAGGTGATCACAGTTTTAACATAAATTTGGACATTTGTTCTGCCCAGCTCATTCTTTGAGAAGCTATGCAGACCAATATACTGTTACAGCTTCTGGGTGAAGAAACTTATTGAAAAGAGCTAAGAGCTTAAAAAGGCTTTAGTAGACATTGGTGCTGACCACCCTTCAACTTGAGACAAGCATGCGTGGTACCCAGACTTAAACCCACACATACTTTCCTGCCCTTCTCTGTTCTTCTGCTTTCTCTTTATATGAAGCCTGTTAATACTCTGCCTCTCTTCTCTTCTCTTCTCCTCTATCTCTCTCTCTCTCTCTCTCTCTCTCTCTCTCTTGCTCTCTCGCTTGCTCTCTCGCTCACTCTCTCTCTCTCTCTCTCTCTCTCTCTCTTCTTCCCTTTCACCCTCTCCTTTACCCTCTAATGCTGCGCCCCCAACCAACCACACACACACATGCAAGTATTGAAATTAAAAAGAAGAGATAGTAGAAAGAGAACAGACGCATAAAAGCTTCTTTTTTACTCTAATAGTGCAAAGGACCAAAGGTAATAACGGATCAAATCCTGGGTATTTTAAGGCTGTGCACGAAACCTTATACCAGTGCAGAATGTCTGCGACCCCTGAAGTCAACCTAAAGGGATTCTCCTTATGGTATAAATAAACATATCACAACGGTGAGAGCAACACGATGTTAAAATGTACATCAAATTAAAGACGCTAAAAGTCCCACAGACTGGAACTAACGACTGAATGAGCGGAGGGGCACACCTGCCTCTCACTGCGTGCATAGTAAGACGTTCGGGGCCTGCTCTTATAGTTGGGTTCCTGATGAAAGTTTAATCCACATTTAGATGCCTGCTAGCATCCAAGTGACAAAATATCACGTATTTGCAGCATAATTATACGTGCCATTGGTTTGATGGTTTATATATTTAATTATTTACTTTATAAAAAAAAAAGAAAAAAACTATTTTTTCTCCTATGGTTTCCCATGCTGGGGCAACCGAATGTTGAAACCGTCTGGCCGAGAAAGGCCTGTATAGGTCTTGCGGGTCAGGAGTGCAGAGGTCAGCGCTCGCGGCTGAATAGCGCCCAGTGCAACAGAAACTGTGTCCTCTGGATGAACCTGCCCGCAAGGCTTTTGTCGAACTTCTGTAAAAATACCTTTTCAGTGCTCTCAACGTGAAGGCTTCAACCAGAAGACGTCTTCGCAATGTGTGAGCGCCTCGCGGGTTTTGTTCAAGAAGACAAAGACACCACAATGACAGTAGAACATTCGATCTTTAATCACGACGTGAATGCCCCGGCTCACATTTCAGAGCCGACCCCACTCCTTTTTGCCAAAAATATTTTTTTCCCTTTTTTTTTAATCAAACGTAAAAACGGCAGACCAGTTATTTCTTTTTCTCCAAATAGTACACAGCATTTTCTTATTTCAACAGAGTATGCGAAGTGGTTTGTGAATAAACCATTTTTCTTCTCAATGGTCTCTATTACTCATTTACTACAAAATGTGCTTGTAGAAAATATGCACAAGATACAGAAATATATAGAATAAAAATAACGCACTTTTCGTAAATGAACATAATAGATTTAAGGAACGATCACTTAAGTTCACGTAGAATATAAACACAACATTTTCAGCATTCTCGGTTCTGAAATTTAATAAATAAAGTACTCTAAAAGTTGAGCTAAAATGCAAAAGTAAGTGAAATAATAAAAGAACTACTCTTCAGGAGTTTCGAATGACATCTGGAAGACAGCTTCTTTAATTGTACACTGTTTACAAAACTGTCAAGTGAGATTTATAGCGGTAAAGGTATCCAAGAGTATGGTCAACACAGTGGGACTCTAAGTAAAACATATTTAAAAACTCACACTGGCTGTTTTATTCGATGTTAAAAACAGAGTTTTTAGGTCAAATATTCTTTAAAAATTAACGGCTCACATTTTACGATTTTTCAAATTTCATGGGTAATTCTCAAAATTCAGTTTCTGGTCATTTTTCGATTATTGTACTACTTCTACTACTATTATTATTATTATTATTATTATTACATATTTATATATTTATTTATTTTACCGTAATCATAATTAATAAAAAGTCGATTTTCGTGAGTCGTAGGTAAGAAATGGATCATACGTTGGTAATTCCGCAATTAAATAAATGATTGAATTCACAGGCCGTAGTCCTAACCCTGCTCTTGCTTAATGAACTAATTTAACAGATTCACAGGTCATAGTGGCAAATCTGCTGTAACGCATTACAGAGAGAAGAACGAATGAGTCCTATAGAAAAAAATATAATAAAGAAGAATAGTTTTAGGAAAACTCCGTGCTTTTATATAGATTTGGCAAGCTTTATTCTCTACTATACCTCATGGTAGCATGTGAAGCATGTCGTGGTGCCCTCCTATCCTTTTTATACTTACTACGGTGGAAATGGAGATATCTCAGCTTTTAGTCCTCTCAGCGAATCCACCCACACTGTTTGGTAAATGTTGTGTGTGCTTCTGGTTCACATTAAATAGCACTGGTGTCAGAAACAGTCATCTTTTAAGACCATGCAAAGGCAAATGAAGCATTGTCTATTATACACAGTTCGTCTGCACTTCTGGAGGCAGCTGGAAGGTTCCACTTCGCTTATAAAGTTGTGATCTCTGTCTGGTTGTCCTTCTGAAGGTGTTTTGCATGCTGGTTTGCAGCCGACGACGTCGACCTTCCCTTCGTGTTGGGCAGTTTGTGGTCCTTTTTCCATTTCATTCTCCGGTTCTGAAACCAAATTTTAATCTGTCGCTCAGAGAGACACAGGGTGTGCGCGATCTCGATGCGGCGCCGTCTTGTCAGATACCTGTTAAAATGGAATTCCTTTTCCAGTTCTAAAACCTGCTGCCTGGTGTAGGCTGTCCGGGAGCGCTTGGGCTCCGCTCCTGTGTAATCTGGGTTCACTGGAAAAGACAAAAACACACTTGGGTGAGCAAGTGAACCCGGATAGAAAGAAAACAGCCCTGCTCCCAGATGAGGCTGCGCCCCCTGAACATTTGTGCTCGGTTCAGCTTTGTTTTAAATACAGAATTGCGAGTTCAGTTCAAAATTACATTTTCACTGAGACGCTGCAATGATTTCCATGAATAAATGATATCATTCGACAGTCCAAGTGGACGTCTCAATCGCACAGAGGCAGCCCATACAGCCAGCGGCCTATTTCCTAAGCAATAAAAATTTATGACTAGTGTAATTGGCGGCCCCTTCAGAAGAAGCCATAAATATTTCACTGAGTGATTTTTAGCGTGCCTCATATCGCCGGGTTCGCCGGCTGGTCCAGAAACAGACAGGAGAGAGAGAGAGGGAATCTTACCCGTGGTAACGTGGACTTTCTTCATCCATGGATAAACTATTGCAGGCTGCTTGCTTTGTATCCCGTTCTGGTTCTTTGTGTTTTGCTGTTGGCCACAAGTCCTCGGGCCGGATATTTGGACCGGGGAACACTGTTCGGTCTGTGCGGGGAAGGAGTTGGGGTGGCTGGCTTGGTCCTGCACATGACCCCGCGGCTGTATCGTTGAGCCCTGCACAGTGTTACAACTGTAGGGTTGCTCCGGGTAGTTTGACCGTGAGTAGATCCCTGGATGCTGGAAATCAGCGTCCTGCGATGGGCTGTAATAGCCCGTGCCCTGATCAGGTATATAACTGTTTTGCGAATATTCTTCGCAAGGAGGAAATTTTGGATCCACATACTTGGAGTTTACCATGTACGAACTCATGGCCATTAATTTCTGAAGGTAGAAAATACTAATTTTTCTCGAGTTGTCTTTTTTTCCTCCCTCCATAAAGCCCTCCTACTTGCTGTCAACTGAATAAAGTTGGGCACCCATGTGACCAGCTCGGCCAATCGAGGTGAAGGAAGCCTATTAACGCAAAAGAAGCCATACACACCTATACACAGCAGCGAATATCACAAACTTTGCAAAAGATCACAATTAGCACTGACCGGACACAGAAATGTGGTGAAGCATAGTTCACAATGCATGCCTATTTTGAGCTGTGCAAATGTACAAATCTACAAATTTTCTGCGTTTTACATGTGTATATGTATGTGTGTGTGTGTGTGTGTGTGTATATATATATATATATATATATATATATATATATATATATATATATATATATATATATATATATATATATTTCTATTTCCACCTGCAGGATTAATATTCAACCATAGTAAATCAAACTGAAGCCAGGGATTCTGACTGGTAAACAAATAAAAGATACAAAACGACCCCAGGCACAAAAAGAGGCGAATAAAGCCGAGAGACAATTGATGGAGACCGTCTTTGTGATGAAGAGGTCATTCAAAAGTTACAGGAGTCTCATCGTCCCAGTGCTTTTCAATGCTGTGGACCGCCATCAATGCCTTGTGCCAATCAGTAATCAAACTCTAAATAATACAGAGCTGAGGCATGGAGGGGCTCTGGTTGCACTAATTTGGGAGATATCATGAATAAATCCAATTGTTTTTAACATAAAGAACAAGATCTTACTGGTGTACACATTTCAAGCATCATAATGCGTGTTTCATGAAAATGGAAATGGAACACTAAAGGCCACAGTTACCATAAAGTACTGGATGGAGAAAGAGGACACCTCCGAGATTCAGTTAAATAAGGGTATGCTGAAGAAAGGCTTTCGACATCAAGATCTAATGTGCATTCATTGCATGGTGTAATTCAAAATGATATATTGCCATATTCTATATAGAAAACTTTAGCAGCCTGTATTTTACCAACCTGAATTGGTATGTATAGCATACATTCATCATTCTAAATCTATGAATAAAGGTTTTAAACTTTATTTTTTGAGATCATATTTAATCGCACGCTAAATTAACAGTTGAGTTTATTCGAAGTTTTTGCATCGACCATATACTCCCCTAGAATCGAATCTGTGACTGTGATTTTTTTCACACAAATTCGGTTCTACAGGGTATATATAGACGACGGGATGAAAGGGTCCAATTTCTGCTTGTTGTCAATGCTTCATCCACAAAGCTTTAAGGCAGATAGGTCACTACTAATCACGAAATCTTACCTTCAGTAACAGTTTTATTTACCTATTTACATGATTCAGTTTGGCCCCATAGTAAAGTTCAGAAGTAACATGAACATGCCAATACTTATTATATCAAATCACGCCCCGCTTCACTCACATATATATGGAACGACCCCATCAGTTAGAAAACACAGCGATTAGCAGTCATTCACTTATCAAGGCATATATATATATATATATATATATATATATATATATATATATATATATATATATATATATATGTAACTATATATATATATATCTCGATTAATAAAAGGACGGTTCTACTCACTCATGCTACGTTTCCATACCAGTATGGGAAAAAGGTAAATCCAACGGTCTCACTTAGCCACTGTCCACTTCTGAACAGCGAGTGGACGCGTACAAGCAAACAGCAAAAGGCCGAAAGGTCAAGCCAAATCATTTACAACACACATCACAAAGTTTCATTATTTTTGAGCGGAGCGACAGCACCATCGGAAGAGCACCAAAGTTCATGCATTCGACATGACCTCTCTATAACCATCTCCAGTGCTCTAGTGGTCTTGTTTCCGGCCATGCATCCATGATACCGCAGAGTCGAGCAATAAGAGAGGAGATATTTTAGATGAATAGAACTGAATTGATTTTTACTGGTCAAACACGCAAATCGCGAATCTGATCTGGATTTTCACTACTAGAAGACTGCACTCCATTTATGTGGGATTTCTAACAGTTTCTCCTGATTCGTGCGCACCCATGAAGCCAGATAGCTGCTTCAGAGCAGATAAGTGATTAGAGTTGAGCTGTTCAAAGCGTTTTGCATTTTAATATATGTTAGACAGCTTGACCTGCGGTTCACCTTCCCTCGCGACTCGTTCATGCGGGTCAAAGCCGAGTTACTGATGAACAAAAGAATAGAGAAGCCACGGCTCTTCGTGACCTCTGGCTTAAAATTTAACAGGAGCCGCACTTCTCCAGCCAATATTCCACAATAATTTTGAATATATTTGTATATACGCACTGTAAGGAAATCAAACAGCGCTTAAAACGATCATCGGTCATTTGGAATTATATAGGGGAGCTAGAGATTGTATACCCAGTGACTCTTTTCTGATTCCTTTTTTTTTTTGTAATTTTTGTGCGCTTTCATTTCAATAAATAGAATAAAGATTTTATACCTAAACAGGCTGCACGTGTGGATCTAATTCATGATTTGCTCCCATTGGGTTATGTAGTTTTGTTTTCCACTGGATCTTTCTAATACATATTCATATTATAAATATATTTTAAAAAAAACAGCACTGTATCCTGGAACAAACGAAAAATAAAGAGAAACTAAGCCAATGTCGGTTCTGCAAAACGCCCATTCCTGCTCTTTGCAGTATTCGTTAAATAGTTTAATGAAAATGAAGTAGAAATTCTGATAGCTCATTGTTCCTGCTGAATTAAAAGAGAAAAGATTTTATAGTCTATATAATAACAAACTAAAGGCCCTTTCCCCAGCCTGCTGTAAATGTATTACACATAGAAATAATATTGTGCATTTTTATTCATTTTAATTAATGAAGAAACTAATTTTGTTTTAATACTAATGTTTTTGCATACTATAAAATTAGATTTTCTTTGTGCTTAGGAGTTTATTGCCGAAATGCTTGCTCTCTGAATTAGGGGGGCGCTAGAGAGCCTGTCTATAAGAATAAAGAAAATTGCCCACGTTTAGGTTTAGTTGTAAAGGCTGTATCACTTTTGAAACAGCTTGTTTCGATTCATCTAAGAACTTTCGTTTATTCTCGTTAATTTATTCTCATCGTGGACCCGAGAAGCATCTCGCCTCATTATATCAGCACATTTGCTCAGGGTTAGTTCTGTTAAAAGTAACATTTTAGAGATTGTCACACAGACTTTTACAAAAAACCAGAACGGAATATCTGCCCTCGTCACTGAGCGAAGTAAAGCACAATGGCAGCATTAGTCTTAACCACACGCAGCATCGCCATTCAGTGCAGGCAATAAACAAACTATATCATTCAGTTTCTTTTCGATTAGTTAACAAAGCCCAGGCTGGTAGTGATGGCCAGTGCTTCCCCGCTACAGAAGTCATTCTCTCTCCCAACGTGGCACCAAAAGCGCACTACTGAATTACGTCACCTTCATTACATCGTGTTTATTTCTCCTCAGTAATTCACTCAACCAGTCCCAGCATACCACAAAGAGCGAGTTTGAACGAGCAGTAATAACCGGCAGCGCACTTTGAGATACATACATGCAATCACAGCGACTGGAGGGACCCAGTTCAGCCCAGCACAAGTTCAGTGGCACGTATTGGAAACGGTCTTACCTCGAGGGCTCGGCTGAGCACGCAATGCGCGCCGATATGCGACTGTATCCTCCATGATCAGAATCAAACCAGGACTAATTCAGGCTCCCGCACCGAGAGTGAGACCTATTCTAAACCGTCTGCGAGGCCTTTCTAATACACAATGTGAATTATATTTTGGCTTGTCAACTCCCTGGCCATAAAACAAAGTTTAATGGTATCACGTGCTTCCCCACAGCCATTCATGACAGCGCGCGGGTGCCATAAATAACCCTGAAAGTTGCACTTATTCAATAATGGCGATTAGACTGATGTCAGGAGGAAATAAAAGCATTCATTGCTCTTCTGGGGGAAAACGTTTCTCAGTCGGAGGAGGAAAAAAGTTTCCGTTTCTGAATTCAAAGTAGAAGCAGCTACACGTACTTGATCAAAACGCAAATATATATATATATATATATAAAAAACATTCTGAATCATTTCATTCTTTCGTTTTGCTGGGTACGTCACTGTAGCCCTTCCCCCGGAGCAAATGAGGTGTGCTTGAGAACCCTGACGTGTGAACTTCTGTGAGTGTTTTTCTCACTGTAAATGTAAGGCAATAAAGCAATAAAACGCATCCCTGGTGTGAACCGCACGGCAGCCAACGTGAGAACCTTTGAACTGCACATTGTAGCTCCATATGTCGTTTTCTCGCATTCATAAGAAAAGCCAAATGGACTTTTATTATAACTGTTGATTTTAGAGTTAGAGACCCGTAACTGTCTACATGCTCACATTGACATATTTGTAAATTGGTTTGGAAAATGGTACCATTGCTTTACTACTGCGCAAGTACGTATGTATGTGTGTGTGTGTGTGTGTGTGTTTGTTGTGCTGTATATATTACAATACTACAATGATTTTAATTCACGTTTGCTAATTCCTGTTTGCAAAAAATCCTGCACCTTTCATTGTCGCAATCACCAGTTTTACTGACCACAGCTCCCTATTACTGCTTTTCTACCACACGTCAAAAAAGCTAGGCAGGGTCACATGCCTTCAGCAGCCAACCACAATTTAAAGATATGACCTCGGAAACAAACGACGCAGAGAGGCCTTAGCGGGTCTCGGAGTGTTGGACAACAGTGCCGTCTGTCGGCTGATACAGGTACTGCCTTGTCTTTGGCGCATGGCACATTGCAGTCAAAGCTTTTTTTCCCCTTCTTAGGTATGACGTAAGCCCAATAATAACACACCTAAATGTACTCTTTGATATGAGCAGCAGCGCGGTCTCTGCTATTGCATTGACCAATGGTCATTTATGCTAACGAAAAAAAAATCTAATATATATTTTTTTCATTTTCAAGAGCACAAAAACAGCAATAGCATCAAAGACAGACTGTATATGAAACAATGAATAATGCATTTCCTTTACAATATCCAGCATTTCTGAAAAAGGAACATACTTGTCAGTCACCCAAAAACAACTTATTGAATGCTTAACCTTTATGCAGCTGCGCATTATGAATTTAACACACACGCACACCCAAACACATCTGTGTATAATTATATAAAAATATATAGACATATATGTATACACACACACACACACACACACACATTTTTGTGTATATATATATATATATATATATATATATATATATATATATATATATATATATATATATATATATATATATATTTATATATATATATTATTTAATTTATATATATATATATATATATATATATATATATATATATATATATATATATATATATAGATACGTTTACTCCAGTAGTCAGTAATAAATAACAGTCTTTGGGTTTGTGTTTCTTAAAGAATAATAGAAAGTAAATGTAACTGGTTTGTATTTGGTGCCTGTGCTCGCTAGCAGGCCTCTGATTACGCGCCTTTCTCTCCTTCTTTTGCCGCATTGCAGTAAGGCTGTAAATACTTTTGCAGCTGCCTGTCAGCCAGCGGTGAAATACTGTCTTTGTTCCGCAGCCCCCATCTCCAAGCAGCTCACAACTGCCCACAGAACTGCACCGTTCGTACTAAATGGGGAGGCATATATTAAGAAAGGGCACCATTTTCTCTGCGTTCTCCCTTTTTAACACTTGGCTATGTATTTCAGACTCTGTTTATATTATTTTACTGTGTTCGTGGCACACACGTAACGAAAAATTCATTCACATTAGACAGACACAGCTATCAGCAAACTGTCACATTAGAGTTATCATATTTTAGCCAACCGTCAAACGCCAAAGTTAATGATTTTGGCACAAAACAAATTAAAATAAATAATAAATAATAAATAACAGAAAAAGGAATGAACAACTTCTGAATTTCTTCTAATATGAGTTGCAGAAGTACATCTGCATTAATTGTCTCAGTTGTGTTATTATGCAGTAATAATAATAATAATAATAATAATATATCACATATCATATGTTTATTATTATAATAATCTTGTTGTTATTGTTACTATTATAATTATAAAAGTAGATGCTGGCGTTATAGTAAAATTAGTACCTGTTCGTGTAATATATTACACATACATATGGTTTACAGGTGTACAGTGCTGTAGGAAATCGTTTGTTTTTATTCGTTTACATTGCTGTCTGTCGAAAGCACCGAATGTCGTTCACAGTCTCATGTAAAGTTGCTGTCATCATGGAGAGATTATTAATGCATGTTATATGAGCAGCATGCTCCTCCTGTCGGAGTAAATATGAGCTCCTGGTCTATGAACTACACCAGAATAAACTGTTATAAAGTACACACTTACCGAACACTGCCGGGTAATCCATGTCCTCTGTGTTCCTTCGGCTTTTCTGGAGCATTCTGCTTGTTGTTGTGTAACAGCGGCGTGCGGAGTTGAAGCTCTGCTTATCGAGTCTACACCAGGAACACCTATGAAGCGCCTGACAGCACATACTAACACCGCTAAAGCTACAGAAGCTCTTCGCTGACTGTGCGTGTAGTTCACTTGCCATTATAAAATAGAAAAAATGCGAGCAGAGAAAAGTGTTTGGGTTAGGAGGCTTTAGCTGCAGAATGCGGAAAAAAAATCGCTGGAGAAATCAGGAAAAGGGGGCCATGAAGACGCTTGCCTCCTGCACATGACCAGTGGCATCCAATGACAGGCGATACAGGCCCATAAAAAGGTCTATTACCAAGCTGTAAATTGTCTTCTAACAAAAAGGAATTCGAGGCTGCTGCAAAGCCTCTCGCTTTTGCGCATAATGGTGAAAAGCTGCCCTCTCTGCTCTCTGTTTCTCCTGCGGGGAAATTAGAAATAGAGAAGAAGGAAACAGAAACGCATTTAGAACTTTCTGCGTTTCTGAATGCTCTGCCAGAAACTGCTATACAGCACATTTGGCGTGAAGAGCGGTGAAAATAACTCCTCATTTCTCTCTCTCTCTCTCTCTCTCTCTCTCTCTCTCTCTACATATATATATATATATATGAAGGCGGTCTACTAATTATATATGCATATTTCAAAAGCACAGAATTTATATGTGTATGTTTTGCATGAACTGTGTTTTAACAGGTGCCTGATAACTGTGAAACTCGTAATAATCCAATATGAGCTGGATATGGGAACGTGTGTGTTTATTAACTGAGCAAATGCTTAATATGTACTTATCTCCACTGAAATGTGGAGATCTGGAGAAGGGTGGGGGAATTTGTGGTTGCAAATCTTTCATTCCTGCGGAATTGTGGGTGTATGCTGTTCTAAAGCCTTTCCATTCGCCTTCACTGCTGGCTCCTGACGGAGCTGCTTCTGCTGCCGCTGGGCACATGTCAGGGTCTGTAAGAGAGAAGCTCTTTTACTGTTATTATTATTCTCTCTCTCTACAGGATGGAAAAAAGAGAGAATTCGAGTCTAAATTCCCGCTTCGGCTGCTGTGGCCGGCGTGTCTGCCTGTTTCTGTTTCCTCCAAACGATTCTGAGGAAACAAAAACAATGTGCCCGCTTCCATTTCTATCCTGTCTATTCCTGACAGTTCACATTTCAGAAGTCAGTGTTCAAAATGTCCCGAACCAAACGGTGATTTAGAGGGAATGAAAAGTCTACTCGCTGGCCTGCTCGGGCAAAGCGCGCGATCCCCTGCTATCTGAAATAATAAAAAAACGAACAGGCGATCTGTAGATGCCCGTGCGTGATCTGAAAGCAGAGTGAATGACAACCAACCTTGAGGGGACTGTGTGTGAGATGGAGGCGCGCGCTGATTTAGGCGCGCTGGTGCTGCGCCAGTATCGCCATCGGACGATTTACAGTCGGGGTATTGTAGTAGGCCGGCCTCTCGCCGCGCCGTAAAGAGCTGCTGTCTTTTTAACTTATCGTATCCGTAAAAAATTTAGAGCCCGGGCTGTGGCACCCAATTCCACGCGGATTCGGCAGATAACTCGCGCCATGTGCTAAGGCCTGCCTCGGAAGATAAGATTCCTGTGCGGGAGCGGGCAGAGATGCCCAGCGCCATCGCCGTGCACAAGCAGTTCCCCAGGAGGAAACCGCTTCGCTCAGTGTGCGCTGAGAGCGGTTGAGAAAATAGGAACTCATTTGTACCGTCACACTGCTCCTTATGGATGTCAGAGGCACAGAATGTGATGGAGGATTGTCGTTACATTAAGCCCTGCGTTTGGTACGCATTTGCGCAACTTGGTGCCCTCGGTCAGGGGAGCAATTGCGCACAATTACAGCACTCAAGCACACCTCAAAACACATTTTCTCCGAGAGCGAGATCACAGAGCAGAGGATGTAGTCATGGTCAGCCGGGGTTCACTTACAGTTACACTGACAGCTTTACGCAAATGTGGAGCATATTTTTATTTACTTTAAACGGCTTTTATAAGGTTCCACTCTGCCTGAGTCTGCTCCTTCTTGGTTATGTGCATCTCTTTTTAGTCTTATATTAATTAAATTTAAACTAAACAAAACAACCAATACATTATCATTCCACCATCATTAAATTATCACACTTTATCACTACATTATAATTACATTATCATTACACTTTCATTATATTATCCTCACCAAAAAAAAAAAAAAAAAAAAACACAACATCGTTGATAAAGAAAAACAAAAAAATACACTGATATTTTATGTATTGGTTGGTAAAACTTTTTTATATAATCGTTTTGTATTTAGTAAATGTAATTACCTGTCGTATGGGAGGCAGGGAGTATCATATTTAGCATTAATGTCAGTAATAAACTTAGATTTATTTACATAATTGTTAGTTATAATGTATATATATATATATATATATATATATATAATTTGTGTGTGTGTGTGTGTGCCTGTTTGTTCTTTCCGTTCGCGTGACCATAAAAAAACATTTATTAAATTATGTGATAAAGCACATTTTCCATATTGTTTAATCGTTTTAAACAAATGAAAAAGGACACTTTCTCATATGGACATTTTTAGGTGATGTAGGCCGCTTTCAGAAGATGAGTAAATTGATATGTTGGTAAACGGCCCACAGCTTTCAGTACTGATTGGTCACTTAAGGTTATATCTAGTCGCTAAGGCAGTACAGATCAATAAAATATTTCCAAAAGACTTACTTTAAAAATATTTTCCTTCGAATAAATATACACTGTATATCTGGGCTACTTCACACTGCTTTGCAACAAAACCTTTTCATTCGAAGACAAATTTGGCATTCTGAATCTTAATTAGCTCAGCGGAAAGTATTAAGTGTTATAGCCATCTAGTATCAGAGGTGGTCGTATGCATGTGTAGATCTATCTATCTATCTATCTATCTATCTATCTATCTATCTATCTATCTATCTATCTAATCCCTGCTGGTATTTTTCTTTTAGGTCCACCGTAAAATACCACCCTTATTATTACTTAACTCAGGACAGAGAACGTCATAACTCTAAAAGCGCTGTTAAACCCATTAACTGTTTGCGTTTTAGTTTACTGGTCTGCGTTTTGTTGTAGTAGATTACAGATGATCAGCAAGATGGTATTTATCAATCAAATATTTTAGCCACGTAATAAAGGTTGTTTAAAAATCAGCTAACAGTGTGCTTGTTTGCCAGTACCCCCCTGTTTCCAAAGAACTAGAATGCCCTCTAGCGGTAACAATTCGCACCTTGTTTGTATCTTTCATTAATTGATCAGTTTATCTACAAACACATTCTAATTGCAGTCAGGTAAAAGGCATACAGACATATACACAAACTTAGAGCTGCAGCAAATATTGTATTATTTAAAGTGCAACATCAGTAATACTAATTAAGAAATTTCACTATGTTTATATAGTGAACATAGTGAAATGTACTATGTTTATTTCACTGTGTGTGTTCAACAGTATATATATATATATATATATATATATATATATATATATATATATATATATATATATATATATTGAAATGCTTCGTGTTTACGGAATTAGGTTAATCAGTAAGAAACTGGAGTTTGAAACGACAGTCAAAGTTAAGTGTCGCCGCCTCTGAGTGGAAATGTATTTGGTGAATAAACGTGACTTTCCGTGTGTTGGGGGTCGATTGCTTTTCAGTCTCACCGACAGACAATTTATCGACCAGACACCCCCTAGAACAGTGTCTGCATTTTTGTTTGTCAGCAACAGACACAAACACCCAACTAGAGCGTTTTCAAAGCAGAGTGCAATTACTGTCTTAGACCATAAACTCATTTAGACCAGACGTCTAGCCTTCTCTATGGTTTTATTGGAGCCGGATTCTTCCTGCTTTAACGCAATTCTAAAGTAAGTTTCAAATAAATTGGGGCTCTATACAACACAAAATTCTCAATAATGAATAGTTTATTAGGCTCCCCTAACAATGAACCTTTGTTTATCTTGTTCTCTACATAAAGGTGAATGAAATTTCTCCTGGAAGTTACACCAAGTAGATGGATATTGATTAGGATTTTTTTTACAACTTTTTTTTATTTTACTGTTTTTATTTTACATGAGAGGGACTTCCAAAGTGTGCAGTGTTTCACGGCTAAATAATTCTCTTATTATGTAGATTTTTAGCAACCTTGACCAAAAAGATAAAAAAAAAAAGCAGTTTGTTACTAAACATACTAATACAACAAACTAACCTCAGTCCTTCAGCTCGAAAGCTTTACAGGTTAACACTGGTATGGAAAAAGATAAAAACTAAACAATCATAAGCAGCCGATTAATTTGCATTTTAAAACTGGCCTTTTCATAGTAATTAATAACTGCATTCGTGATTTCATGTAGTGTTTAAAATGTCTTCATGTCTGCGAACAAATACATCCTAAATTTGATGCTCCCTATCATAGACTATTGCTATAATTCCCAGCGGTATTAGACTCGGAATAACTCTTACAGCAACGTGATAAGTCTAAATAATCGACTTTAGATTTGAGAAAATAGGAACTTCAGAGTTAAACCAGGCTTAAAGAAAGCGTGGCCTACTTAAGTAATACTACAGGTTTTGGTGCAGATAACGAGGAAGGTATGATGTAGCTAAGGCTCTGCGCCATAAGCACAGGCACCATTACTCCTACAGTGCCGTCCACACTGCTAATATGGTTTAGGCTTTTACCACCAAATAACTAAATTACATCTAACACGATTATCGCATGCGCATTACCTGTGTGCACAACCGCTGAAGGACTGAAATAATCCTGAACAGAAAACACACGAATTAGAACAATTTAAGACTCGTTGAAGACTTCCAGTCTAAAATAAGGCGATGTACTTTCTGAAACGACTTTCACAAAAAATAATAATATTAAAAACAAAGAAAACAACATCTCTGATCTAAACAGAACATATTACACATATACAGAGAGGACACTTGGCGAGGCGAGTGGCTCGCGAGCATTGTTATTCACTGAGGCTCTTTACTGCCCCTCTCCCTGTTCATCTTCTTCATTTTCATCCTTCTGTTCTGGAACCAGATTTTAACCTGCCTCTCGGTCAGATTTAGAATTCGTGCAACTTCGTAACGGCGATCTCTAGTCAAGTACATGTTGTAAAGGAATTCCTTCTCCAGTTCCAGAGTCTGGTATTTTGTGTATGGACAGCGTTTCTTTCTCGTTGAACGCGCGTGGATCCAGTTTGCTGCTGGGTTGCCTGCAAAGGAGGAAGACCCAGTGAATACGAGGTCACAAAAGCAAACAAAACAACCGCACAGATCGCGTAAACACTTCGAAACAGCCATTGCGCAGAGCCACTGCTTTGTTATTATGATTATGATTACTATTCCTACTGACCTTTATAAGAGGGATTAGCAATGGCCACCGTTAATGATGTGGACGCAGTTATTATCACCGTTTGTTTTAAATAACCGGTTTACGGCCGTATACATCTCTTTGGGCCCGTGGTAAGAGTTCAGACACTTTTATTGGTTAGTAAAACCTCCAGCTTTACACACCCTGGTCGTACAGTTCTGACGGCTGTAAATCACCGGGCAATTTCTTTTACTTACTTGGGTCAAGTTGTTGTTTCTCGTCTTTGGGCTCGCTTTGACTCGCAATATCATTGCCAGCGGTTTCTTTCGGGGCTTTCTCCGCACACTCGGGCGCGGCGCCGCTACTGTAGTCGGGGGCTCCCGAAGCCTCCGCCTCGAACACCGACCCCTCGGTCCTTTTCGACGGCAAACTCTCGGCTTTTGTCCCGCACGGCCGGCTGCTCGCGTGGAAACCGGAAAAAGAGACATGGCTGGAGATGGGATCGACCCAGGAGCGCACGTATCTGCTGTCTGTACAGGCGAGGTGCGGCTGGTGGACGTAAGGGTGGTAAATGCCGGAGACGGTGGCCGTGGACGGCGGGTGGACCGAGGACCAGGACGTGGGAAACACGGCCGTCTTGGGAGCAAAGCTGCAGGAGGAAAAATCTGTATGTTCCCCAACACCTGACGGCCTGGCGGACGCGGAGTGCGAACTCTGGACGTAACGCGTTCCGTACAAATCCTCCGCCTCGTGTCCCATTATAGAGTCCACATAATAATTGCTGAGAGTTGAACTAGTCGTCATTTTTGGATGCCTTCGTAGCCATATAAAAGGTTACACTGTTACGGAAACCTTGCCTCCGAACAATCATAGTATTTTTGCTGGCTTCATCTTCAGTGATTGGTTACATGAATCACGTGATCATATTTACCAATACAGAGAGTAAATCAATCCGCTGATAACGGTATGTTTGATTTTGTCTCCTTCGCTCGTATAATCAACAATAGCATGTTTTGATAAGAAAGTAAATGTAACAGTACTTTTCTGATCTGTTCGTTGTGGGTGTTTTAGGGCGATGTTTACGGAGGAGGCGACTCCGGACTATTTTTAAATATATTTTTGCTTTTGTATTTTTTACCGTAACTTCATATTTCAGTTTATTTCCCTTTCTGCTCGCAGCCTTGATGCCTGCATGGCAAATTATTCCAGCTGAGTGTAAAATCTTACAAGATCTCGTCATGAGAGATGTCATATACTCTGGCCTTGTAAAGCAGGCTATTTTATAGAGTACTGAGTTTTAAGCCCTCGTAAAATAAACGCAATAACATGCTGTAAAATAACGAAGCCCGTTTGCTCGTGCTTTCTCGTATTTTATAAACTGTCTGTGTTGCTTTTATCCTGAGGACTTATATTTGTAAAAGTTGTCTTGTAATTTTGACATGGGATGTGATATTTGTATGCCGATTGTATTTATTGAGAAGAAAGTCATAATGTTTTTATGTCTATCAATAAAAACTTTATGAGGTGCATTTGATTGTGCATTAATGCACCCTTAATAAAACGAACACTGTGTGCTACAGAGTAGAATATGTGTCTTTGACTGTATCCAATGAAATAAAAAGAATGAAAAAACGTCTACCATCGCCCTCCACGTGGTATGGGTTTGGAACAGCTTTTAGATTTCTCACAGTTTGGCGAAAGGTAATTTCAGTACTAATGGTCATCTGTCAACAATCCCTTATCAATAATCATTTTATTATTGAAAAGCATGTCTTATTTAAAGTGTTGAGCTGTGTATCTGTCAGGTCTCTGATGGGTGATCAGCCTCTGTCAGAAGAACTTTCACACACATTGAAACACAAAAGTGAAACATGTTTAGCCGGTGACTAGCCGAGCGGATCATTTAACCATAGTATGTGGATGTTTTCCTGGTCCTGTAAATACAGAGCGGAGACCTTAAAATGGACAACATTAGTGTACGTGTGTGTGTTTGTGTGCGTCTGGGTGTGTTTGGGGGAGTGGGGGAGAGAGAGAGAGAGAGAGAGACAGGGAGAGAAAGAGAGAGAGGGGAAGATCCAGACATAGATCACATACGTGAACCCAAGTCAAAAATAAAGGAAGGATAGATAGAGAGATAAAATGATGTGATTTAGAAATCCCTGCTGCGGACATGGGTGGACACACCTAGTTTATTCTGTTTGTAGTTCCTCATATTGAGATCGAGCATGATATCTAGTCATTTGTCTGGTCTCGCCCTGCAAATATATCGAGTTTGTGACTGTGGTTCAAAACAAAGAGTTTATAGGCCTTTCTTATGGCAATCCTATTTCCGGTTTCTTTGTAAACCACTGATGAAAAGTCTTGAACGTATTAAAATTATGTTCTATACTAGACAAGATAAATCCGTTGTCGAATTGTAATACAAATTATTACATCGTTGTAACTGTAATGAGGTGGATGCTAAATGGATATGAATATAGAAAACTAAAATTAGTATCCCGGAAAGCTAAGATGTAAGAGTTAACAGGAAAGCGCTCCCCTGTTTGTCTTATTTTACTATTATTCGTTACCACCATT
Organism: Prochilodus magdalenae; assembly: GCA_024036415.1. Classification (NCBI taxonomy): domain Eukaryota; kingdom Metazoa; phylum Chordata; class Actinopteri; order Characiformes; family Prochilodontidae; genus Prochilodus; species Prochilodus magdalenae. The sequence continues at coordinate 212,382 of JAMWET010002891.1, forward strand.
TGGTAAAACCTGTTATACGCGGCCCAGTGCAAGAATTTCAGCAGTCTGAAAGCTGCGTGTTTCATTTGCTGGTATTACGAATCAATATAATTCTAGTTATTGTCTAATACAGTGGCTAGCATAGCAAACAACCCCGTCTAACACGTATAGCGTCGATATTGATTCATAATACATGTTCCTCAAATAACCAAATTTTAAAGATCGTAATCGAGGGTAAACCTGATTTTACTTGGGCAAGAAAGATACTATCAACCAACAGCGCACATCATTAACAGCATCACGTTTACATGGTTTGCGGATTTAGAGGGAATGATGAAACACAGTTTATTCATCACATAAACAGATATTTTGACAATCCGTTTATTACAGGATACATGCCACAAACATGCGCTGGAGATACATACATTAACATTTCACATTTACTATACAGAACCCTTTTTACGGCAAGAGAGTTCACATAAATGTACAAGTTCAGCCGGAGAAGGATGGACAGGCTTCGCTTAATAACAGTACGTGTGCTTTCAGGTCCAAAGTCATGTTTCCCGTGGATGTTTGTCAGTGCTCGCTGTCCCGTGCGCCGTTATCTTTTTGTCCTCGAAGAAAAACAAACACACAAACGACTTTGTGTTTCTTTAAGTTTCATAAGTTAAGACCACTTCATACCCTGTGGAACATAGGCTGTACACAATGCATAACTTTCAATAATGTCACTTGAATATCATTAAAAACACTATTTCTTTACGTAGCAACAATCACAGTACGTGGAGGTGAGGAGAAATTAAAGAGCGTCCCGTGTTCGACTGCGTCAATTTAGACTACTTTAACCAGAGGCAGAGCGTGATTTCTGTTTGTGTGTATGTGTGTGTGTGTGTGTTGGGGTGCTGGGGTGGAGGGGTGCACTTGTTTGCATGCTCACGAGAAAGTGAGGTTTGAGGTAAGTTCCCGGATTCGGTTTTCTCTGTTCATCTTCTTGAGCTTCATCCTGCGGTTTTGGAACCAGATCTTCACTTGTCTGTCAGTGAGGTTGACGCTTTTGCTGATCTCTAGACGGCGCTCTCGAGTCAGGTACATGTTGAATAAAAACTCCTTTTCTAATTCCAAGGTCTGGTGTTTGGTATACGGGCATCTCTTTTTCCTGCCGCTCTTCGCTGTAAGCCAGTTGCTTGTCGGTGTGTCCGTTTTGCTCTCTGGAAAGCAAACAGATGCAGACCCGTTAGTTAGAACTGCTTGAACTGTTTCTTGGTGCACACCCTTATACAGCAGGAAAGAAACCATACATATTCACCATATCCCATTAACTAGACTGCATAAAGACATAGGTGGTTACTATTACTGTTGTTATCATTTTACAGGCGAATAGGATGAATATGAAAGGTCAATCTGAATTGTGATGTAATTTAAAGGCGCGTGAAGCAGGTATTAAAAGAAGAATAAAATAAAAGCTTAAAATGACTGACTAAATATATCGGTTTTAGCATTATGTGAACATTAGATTATCAATTGGAAGCATCGCAATTCGAAAAGCCTAAAATTCGTGTCGCACCAATTGCAGTATCTTTAAAAGACTCGCTGTAAACTCTATTAAAGGAGCTAAAATGCATGTGGTAGTGTTAAAAGATAAAATTCCAAACAGGTTTCTTTACACGCTGCCCAAAGAGGAAGAAAAACGCTTTAAAGCAGCCGGTAACAAAAGGTAGCTGAGGCTATTTTATGTGAACGCGCGGCGCCGTTTCCTGTAAAGTCTTTTACTGCAACCTGAGTAAGCCTCTCATTAAACATTACGACTTTCGGGTTGTTTGTGTTTTATACTGGGTTTTATGATGCCGGAGCGTTCGTATTACACCGCGACGCGATTAATCCCTTTATTGTACCCACCTTTCGCTTCCTTGTGTGGCAATTCCGGGCTGGAGACAGACGCCTCAGTAGAGCAATTCTTCTCCTCCTGAGAGCTTGCCTTGGGCTCGGGGCTTTGCGCTGCGGTCGGGGTGCTCGTCTCTCGCTCGTGCGGAATCTCTGCCAGCTTCTTCTCCACTTCGACGAAGGACGTGGAATGCGGTTTGGGAGTCAGTCGGTTCAGCTGCATCAGCGTGCTCGTGTTTGGACTGGCCGTCTCGTGGCTATAGTCCTGACTTTTCGCCGTCGTGTAAGTTTGGCTGAGTCTGAAGTAACCCGGGACCGGAATCTCTGGACCATCAACGCTACACGACTCGGAGATCAGATTGGAGTACGCGGGCATCTCGGACGAGTTGACCTTTGCTCTCTTGTCGGAGTACATGCAGCAGTTGCTCTCTTCTTTTATGTTTTGTGAAAACGTGCAAGTGGGCATCTGGCTGGACGCTTGCTCTATTCGACAGGATCTGCTCGGGTCTGCCCAGTTATCAATCTGAGGTATGTACGAGTGGACGTTCATGCCCATATTTTGGTGGTTTACTTCCCCCCGTTTGCCAAGAGACGGCAGGAGTCCACAGGTTTGCATTCCATAACTTCCCAAATCTGCACTGGATGGCATGTACATGTTGCTGCTGGAATAGAAACTGTCTGTTCTGCACGCACCAATCAAAGAGTCTACCAAAAACGTGTTAGCAGCAGGAGAGCTGTTGGGAAAGGACATTTTGGAGAGGTTTTAAAGAAGAGAGAGGTGTCCTTTGTAAGCTGACATATCTAGCAAAACAATCCGCGCGTAACCCAGAGGGTCTCTCCGCAACCACATGACAATCTCACCAATGAAATTTGAAAATGGCCTTGAGACGCAGCCTCTTCCCTGTCACGTGTGCACGCTGACACATGATTTGGAGCTCCAGACGTGGTCAACAGCGACACCTAGAACGCGGACTTGAAATTGGTTCCAAGACAGACAAAAGGCTGAGGGTATTTAAACAGCTCCTTCTGTTTGATATAAACAATAAGGGAAAATGCCAAGACTCCGTGAACAGAGATGCGGCTTCACTGACTGTTAGGACAACGAAAGCAAACTGTTCTCTTAAACATGCCTCTTTTGTTGACTTGGAAATCCAATTCAAGTTCAAGATGAGAAATCTCTCCCGAGGTATTTCAGCCATACAGAGCGTTTAGAAGTATGCCTTGTGAAACGCAGGAGATGGTGGGACTCTTTAGCACTGTGAAAGACACTCTTACGCTTCTAACGCCACTATGAAAACGTGGAGACCGAGGAGTTGCAGAAATGTATCTTCATTAAAATGTACATTAGTCATAATCGATTACAGTTTTGTGCGTTTTCATTGTATTACTCCTCATAGTATACTTTTAATGCTGACGTATGTACCAAATGTGAGTAAGTGTATTCATTCAGATGTTTGTTACACCTGGAATGTAGCGCTCTGGGGTAAACTCCTCTCTCGAGGAGTCCTTTACTGGTTTTAAGCCTTTTCTACAAGACTGCTGTTTTTTTTTTGTGAGAGGGAAAACAACAACCACAACAAATTCATAGCTTTTAAACTATTTAGGGTTTAAATTTAAACCAGTTTTATTTTAACATGTTTTTACAAGTTTCATAAACAACAAAAAAGAACAAGTCGGTTATTTCTGAGGCTGAATGTACTTTGAATGCACAGTGCTGAACTTTAAATATGACTTTGCTTTGACCTGCAGTACCGTTTATATAAGTGTTTGGTTTCTGGTATAATGTGAAGTGCATGTGATGGTTTATTTAGACTTTCTACATTGTTCCTAAATGAATGTAGCAGATGTGTTCACTGTTCTTTGTGCGTGATAATAATGTGATGAATGTTCAAATTCAGTTAAATACAATAAAACTTAAGCCAAACGTTCGCACAAAACTTCTCATACTCCTATATTCTTCTTCTTCTTCTTCTCCTTCTTCTTCTTCTTCTTCTTCTTCTTTTTATTATTATTATTATTATTATTAACTGAACCTTACTAAAATTGCATAGCCGTTTTATTTTCGATACGATATGTCATAAGCACAGCGTCAGGTAATTCATGGATGAAACGGTAAGCGATTTATGTTAAATAGTAATCAAGTTTATAAACGTAGTTAAAAAAAATTTTTTTAATGTGTTTCAAAATTAAAACCGAAGAGCACCTAAACAGGTATCCACCGCCGCTGCATGTTGGTTATAATTATTTTAACACTTTAATACCGATTAGCACATAGTATAGTGTTAATATGACTACATATAATTTTAATAAGGAGCGAGTGTTGATTATGTGTCGTCGTCCAAAGCAGAGGACTAGACAAGATGACAAAGGAAAGTCAGTCTATAGAATATTCACACATGACATTTTTGTGGCCTGCGTTTAGGTCTTTTTCATTTTGTTCGTCTGATAATAAAGAATTATTGTAAAATGTATTTAATATAATACACATACAGTACTGTACTGATATCTCATATAGTGTTCCCGGTTCGTTCATATACTATATTCAATACATGGTATATTTCCACTTTCCTGTGCTAAATTAATTAGAAAAGTATAAAAGAATACTGCTACACATCTATTGTTTTATCTGAAGTAGACTGTCATATTAACCTCTAATGTTCAGTCGACTGATAATCATTTTAATACATTTATACATATATTTTGCACTTCGATGTACACCGGTTTTTAGACAATGCACGCGCACAGCCGTCTGTTTAGCTCGAGACCTAGCCGAGCTTAAATTATTCGTAAACCTATTGTATTGTAGTATTATTACCAATATTATTTACTTGTCTTTGTTAAACTAGTGCCCGCATTTGCCAGCGAAATAATGCTGATTCGGTTGACCATTTAAAACAGAGAAGATCAGAGATAATACTGGAATAGAAAATGAATAGATGAGCAGAACTACTCGTGTTTAAATGCTGGAGTTTTGGCTAGAGGCCTGTACAATTTGACTAATCTATCCTAAAGCCATTTTCCAGCCAACAAACACATGTGACGGTCACAGTCACAGCTGCCGAACACCGTTATACTTCTTAACTGAATTACAGTAATGTATAATAATGTAAAAATACGAACCCAGGATTTCACATATTTAGCCGTTATGTAGTCAGGCCAGCATTACTAAGATAGCTCAGAGCATTCTGCTGAAGTGGACATCTTCATTATTCATTTTCAAAGAGAAAATGAGCTTTAACCAAAACACAGTTAGCCGAACTGACCACTCCAGAACTGCATTCACTTCTACCAAACTATTTATTATACACGCAGCTAAAATGATTACAAAAAGCGTCACATAGTTTTGCTAGAAATATGATAAACATCTAACATCCGGGTCATTTATTTTCTGAGCTCCTTCAAATACAAGATAACTCCATAGAACCTAGCCTGCACGGATTTAAGGACATTCCCTCAAGATCACAGTCATTGTTGCTAGACACCAAACACGTGAATTTCATTGCAGCCGGCTTAAAAACTGCTGCAAGTCTGCCCCCCTGTGGGGGCAAATCGCACCAACACCCTATAGAAGCTGCAAAGAACACAACAAAGCTCTTCCAACTGTTTATATAAATACAAACAGCAGGACAGCGACTGCGGATGATTTGCATTATTTTCAGCACGAGCTCTAATCATTATGTATTTACACATAAACCCAGTTGCTACTTCTTCTGTTTTCACCACGTGTTTTATAAGCAGATTAGAAAAATACGGACGGCATAAATGTATTTACACGATTACATAAATCCCTGCACTCGAAAAGAATTACAAGAATTATAGATGCGATCATCACTTTCTGTCATGCACTGAAAAAATAGTTAGTGTTTTTTTATTGTGTCACGTGGTTGCACATAAAGAACTCATGTTACCAGTTGCTTTCGGTAATGTTTGTGTGAGCAATGTTCATGTGATATATTTTATTTATGTGCCACCACTTAACACGTTTTAATCAACTCAGCCCAAAACACATTTCTCCACATATCCCCATCATATGTACATATACATAACGCATCGTGTTATGTAGATTAATTTCGAATTTTGGTCCAATACCCAGCATTGTATAAATACAAGATATAACTGAGTGTAGGGAAAGTTGTAAACACGGTTTGTTTAATCCGGAAAAATACTATCAAAAATATTCTATAAGAGAATTCACGAGGGCCGTGTCAATATCAACGCGTTCTGTGCCGTGTGTGCCGCTATATATTAATTTTCAAATAGCACAGCTCAAATATACCGTCCAAGAAGATCTATCGATCACTGGATCTTTCCTGGAGGGTCACTGCTCTCTACTCAGCACTGTTTTTGGTTCTAAGAAAAAAAAACTGATCTAATTAGATATGTAGTTTTGGATTTCGGAGGCGAGCACAACGGACACAATGGCGAGTCTTAACTACTCAGTCGTTCTCTCTAGAATATGTAGAAGAAGTGCTGTTTTGTACAGATCTAACTACTGCTTTTTCGGTCACTGGGCTGTAGTCATTCTTTAGAGTGCTTATCATTACAGGTTGCAGTGTGGGACTCGTGGGCCACAGCAGTCTGAGGAATGTGCCTGATTTTCAGTGTTAGGGAACGAGGTGCGGCGCAGCAGCCATGTTAGATCCTGCTGCAGTGCGGCATCTCTCAGAGGGCGCAGTTCCTCAAACAGAGCCGCGAAAAGGCGCCTATCCTTACTCATAAAGGTGAAGGGTGACGACCTTGACATTACGGAAGTTCAAATGCGGTTTTCATATTTCTACACACATTTTCTTCTCTTTTCTTTCAGAAAACAGCGTGTTTGTTTATGTTGTCCTCTTACCTTTGACTCCTATTTTTACAGCAGTGTGTGGGAATTATGCGATGACTTGTCCACAGTTATACTCCATTTTCCCCATGATCCACTGCGTTACTGATTAGGATTTTTCTTTACTTTTCCAGCAGCTGATCTCTCCGAGCCTCTGTCTGGATTGGGCAGATTCACATCCCATTCCAAGAAAGAACATCTGCACCATGTGCAGCTTTTAGGGCCAAAGTCGCGTTTGGACTGGACAGACAGTACAATAGCCCCCAATTTAGACCTTTACAGCTAGAGTTTATTGAACTGTCTAGACACGGTTCAAGGTTTGGTAAACACCCTCTAAGAGTAAAGCAACAAAAAAGTCAAAAAAGCTTGAAAGCCTTTGGTGCGCTCGGCGTTAGCTAGGCCTTTACTATACGTTTACTGTTTCTACTTCCAGTATTTTTTCCTTCGCACTTAAGACGTGCCACCACATATATATAACAGTGGTTGTATGTGTGCGTTTTTGTGTGGCTATTACTACAGACTAACGCAATGAGAGCTTTTACATTCGCTGGATTTTATTATTCTGTTTTACGCTAACCAGCATCCGGGAACACGTTCATACGTTACAAAAACTCAAAAACTGAAGGCAGACCTGCAAGTGTGAAATGTGTAGTATTTCGGTTTATTGAATACACCAATACATCACATGCTGCTATCAAACAAATGCATACACAAGTCTACTATAATGGAAATACATACTGAATACTGTAATCAAAATGATTTGGCGCTTTACTGCAATGGTTGTGACTTATGTAGCTTTCAATGTACCATGTTTTAATTGCAATAAATAAATAGATGCACAATGCGCTTACATTTCAGTGGCATTCACTGTTAAAACAACAGAGTATGAAAGGATTGTCGAGGTACTCTTCTTTTGTAGAATGTTTGCGTTCAATTCCCATCCACCTTAAAATTAACGGTGTATGATTTTCACTGAGGTAAGAGTTCATTGTTCTAATACCAAAAAAGCTTTGCATAGTTAAAAATATACATCAGAACTATGAAGATTTTTCCTCTATTTTTGTTTATAGCTTGCGCGTCTTTTTCCGTTGAATGCATAATGTCCCAACAACGCACATAATCGTGGAGTGGACACCATGGACACCGTGAACGTGGTCTGCCACAACGTGGACAATGTCATAATTTCAGAATAAAGGATTTCCAGTGAAGTACTGGAGGCGATCTCGGTTGAGCTTTTTCTCTTTCATCCTTCTGTTCTGGAACCAAATCTTCACTTGTCGGTCTGTAAGGTTTAGCATTCTTGACAACTGTAGGCGTTTCTCTTTGTTTATGTACACGTTGAAAAAGAATTCTCGTTCAAGTTCTCGGATCTGGTATTTTGAATACGGGCACCTCTTTTTTCTGGACTTCGCACCTACAATGAGAAACGGAGCTGGGTTACATTGACAAGGTAGTTCACATGCAACCGTGCTAAACTTTGTTAGTCAAAGCGGCTGACCTGAGACACAAGAAGGCAAACTGAATGCTTTTTGTAATGACCTTTATAAAGTAATGCATATGGGGGAAAAGAGAAAGCCTGTTGTGTTTCTAGGAATCAAAGCACCAATATATGATGCACACATTTAACTTGACATTGGAAGGTAGAGAATCAGCAGGCAGAAAAAAGTCACACACACGTACACACAAATAGCTCTACAAAAAGCACAGCATTTTGCATATCTCTTAACTTTTAATCTGTTTAAAAACATGCACAGGGTCCCCCACTCTGGCTGTTTTAGCCCACCAGAAGAGCCTTCCCGTCGTAAATATGTTTTTACTACTGCAAAGCAAATCTTATTGGGGATATAAAACCCTTTGCATGCTTATAAATCTGCACGTAAAAACCGAACCGGAGCGACTATGGCTATATAGCTTTGATCGCCGTCTTTATAATGCGCGTGTACTTACTTGGGCCGTTGTTCTTGTCCTCTCCGCAAGTTGAAAGCGAGCTCTCTTCCTCCGTGGTCTCGGCTGGGTCTCGTTTCCCCTGCTCCGCGTTATCTGGAGACACTTTATGACATGCGGCATCTCCGGGGACGTCGGGCTCCGTCTTTTGTTTGGAATGCTCAGGGCTGGGCTTCTCAGAATTGATCGTTTCGAAAAACTGATCAAATCCTTGGGGGAGTACTCCGTTTCTGCCGATGCCGGTGGTGAAAAAACTGCATGCCGGGTTTGAGCCGCCGTGGTGGCCGTAGACGGAATCGTTTTTGAATATCATTTCCGCCCTATTCGATGACTGGAGAAGATCTCGGTGCATGATCTCGTCTGTCGAATAGTAGGAAGCGTAATTGCCCCTGTAATGCCATTTGCTCGGGTGCTCCAGTCCGTAGTCCCTGAAAGCCACTTCTCGAACAGGTTGGACTTGAGCTATGTTGGAGGAATAGGGGAAATTGACCTGGCAAGACGTGGACTGTGGTAAAAACGACGAGACCGACGAGAAATCCGACGCTGAGACATAGTACGCGCAATTGGGCAAATACATATTAGACGCGCAGTTGTTGCGATCATCGTAGTCCGTCATATCTCGGTTCGGCGTTAGAGAGCAGCAATAAGCAGCCTGACTGTGTTAAACTTTGTCCATCTATTGCACCATAGGCGTGTGGACAGGACCCGGGAGGGAGAAAAAATCGGAAACGTAGGCTGACGTGCAATTCATCTTGATCGATTCTTGAGGTAATTGTGTCATGTGATCCGGTAAAGAAATTACCATATATCAATATCAGTCATTAAGAACTGGCTTGAGCAACTCAAGAGGTAAACGTACACGGCAGGTTATTGGTTGCCTGCATTTTTGAAACTCCCATGTTGATCCCCAGTTCTCCCCATGTGCATAACAAGGCATTAGTAAACAATCGCTGAAATACTGCATCAGAGACCATGCTCCTGATATACGCGCTGCCCAGTGCAATAAAGAACGTGCATAATGGCGTTTTTGTCGGCACATTACATTGCTCATGAACGACATTAAGTTCCATTTGGTAATGTTTAAGAAAGTATCCCCCCCACCACCTCCACTACAAACACCCACACTTCACACTTGATGAGCTTTGGGCCGTCAGCTACTAGTATTAAGGCTAACACCCAACTTTTATACCCACTTCGCATTTACATACATGTGCATCCGTCTAAATCTTTTTAGCCCAAGAAACGAAGATTATTTTATGGACTCCCTTTCGTTCCCTTTAAGCCTGGAGCCCTTACTTTACAGCAGTCCCCAAAACATTCCTTTTCCGTTGCATCATCTTTACATAACGGGTTTAAGAAGTGTTTAAACGTACAAAAGTGACCGAAGAAATACACACAGCCCGTTTGAGTGATCTAAGGGCTCTTCAACTGATTAGAATAATGTGAATTATTAATGCGTGTTTCTAACTGAAGCAAAAGCGTGCTTCAGCTACATGGCAAACTTACCTTGCATTTTTATCTCAGAACCTTTATTCTAAATGTGGCAAATGCGAGTACAAAAGACAACAACAACAACAACAATAATAATAATAATAATAATAATAATAATAATGACTACTAACATTATTTTTACTTACTTCAGACTTTGAGTAATCTCGATCCTAAATCCAAATTCCATTTTGAGACTTTTTTTTTTTTTGGTCATTTCATCGCAAAAGCTGAAACTATCCTGGAATGGAAGACACGCTGGATCCACACTGCCAAGTACAAAACAACTGTTCTGGCTTTGAACGTCTGCGGTGTGAGACGATGCACACCCGGCTTTCTCCAATAACCGTCAGCACCCAAATCAGTTTATTGCACAGACAGCGCTCAGACAAAAGGATGCGTTGTAACTGAAATGTCCTGTGAGCAAGTTGGGTGGAAGAGCTTTGTAGCGACTTCAGTAGTGCCAGCAGAGCTTTAAAAACACGAGCTAGATATATCTGTATGTTGTTGCAAATAATTTTAACTATAACTCATTATCGAAATGTCTGCGTAATCACGAATAGAAGGAAAGGATACGTTGTGTTTTATAGCTGGGTTTATTATTTAAGTTGGCTTATATAAAAAAAATAAAAATAAAATAACGCTCGTATTTTAAGGGTTTGTGTGAAACCCAATTTTCTGACTAACACTTATGTCATTATATTCCGATCTAACTACTGTATGAACTATATACATCTTTAGTAGAACTAGTGTCCGGGACTTTAATCCAGTTTCCCGGTAACGCTGTAAACTAGCCAGCTCTGAGCTTTTCTACATCAAACACATGTGTACATATACGTGCAGGTTTTTGACTGCAGCAGTGTGGGGCAGGCTATGAATGCTTAACTCACTCATTTACTAAATGTAGTAATCGGTATGTCAGCTGTCCAATTTACAATGGGAAAATGCCTTCAACTAAAAGCAACGAGTTTTACTTTAATCCGCATTACTTTAGGTTAGTTAAGATGCTGTTCTCCTCTGTTAAAGCGTTCTTGTTAAGGAAAACCCAAACACAGCTTAACACCGGGGCAGGCGCTTGGCCTTGTTTTGCGAGATTTGTAATGATTCATTTGTGTTCGAACTGCTGAGTCTTATCCGTAAAATTGTATACTATTTAAAACTACGTGCATTTAAAGAGGACATGCATTTCAAACAATGGCTGCTAAATTAGTCTTTAAATTATCGACTAACTTGACCTTAACTTTGTTTGGGCGCCCCCGTATCTGATGTGCGGAGCAGGCGGCTTCTCTCTCTATCTGTGTTTCTTTACTAATATTGGAAAGACTGGTAAAAAAACAAAAAAAAAGCAAAGACTTATAAGGCTACATGTTAAAGCCTTTAGAGACACAAAAAATTCTCATTTAATTTACACGCCAATTAATATGTATATTTAACTCAGAGAAAGTGTAAATGTCGGATTATTCACATAGTGTTTTAATGCACCCAGGTTCGCGCAATGCTTAGATTTCTAAACTGGACTGGAGGTCCGCGCACCAGTGTTTACCAATGCGCAATTTCACTGCGCGGTGTGATGGTGTCAGTATCCTCAATTCAAACTAACACAACATCATCACGTTCAGAGAAACCAAAATTTTTAAAATTTTCTTCGCCCTTCCTAAATAGATGGGTTCCGTTATCGACCTAACAGAACACATGCTGTTGATAATGTAAATCTATACATACCTTTACGTTCTTCAGTCAGTAATAGCGGCACAGATGAGTTTATTCTTATTTTTTAGGTCCCAAAACCTATCCTCATACAATCCGTTATCCTCCTTTATAAATGCATAATACGTATAAGATGAAACAATATAAAGTTTTAATTTTTAATTGGTAGTAGTATTTTAAAATAAAACTGCAGCTACTATTATTATTATTATTATTGTTGTTGTTGTTGTTGTTGTTGTTATTGGATTGTGTTTGTTATACTGCCTGACTGTTAATCCATACAATCTCACGATAATGTATTATATGAAGCAAGTCCACACTTTCATTATTAATATATGGTGGGTTTCGTTCTGCAGACCACATTCAAGAATGTCCTTTAATATATAATTTGCACTATAAGGGTGGGATTCATGCCTACAATAAATATTAATAAGACATTATTCTTAACACCACCTGCATTGGATAAATAAATATGTGTTTTCTCGCATTACCTTTCAGATTCTTTTAAAACACGTATTTTATCCAAATTGGCTATAAATGATATACAGCATATTGGAATGAATCACAGCTAAGACGAAAGCGAGCTACAGCCCTGTAATTATATTATCATTTTTACATGAGTTTTAGTTGTTTCTGTGGTTGTGTTTGATTGTTTGTGTCCCACAAAGCTCAGTAATTAGACACGTGAAAATGCGAAAGTAAAGTAACGACCATTAAATTCTAGCATTCAAACAGAAACGCGTTTGAAATGAAATCGCATCCCTGTATCCCGTAACGCTTTCAGGAGAGTTTTATCAGCTTTTACCCTTCGTAAAGTGAACCCGGTGTGGGCTATGTGAAAGCCCCTGATAAAGAACATTTCTTCGAAATCACCTGATTTTGGACATAAAGGAACTTGAATTTGAGCTTCGCTTCTACGGGCCTACCAACCCAAATCTAAATCACGAAAATCTCCCAAAAAGTACATATAATCAGATGGTTTATTACAATGCAGGACATACATTACAGCCCGTAAATAGGCCAGGGAAAAATCTAAACACAAATCCTGTACATTATAACAGAGGTTTCTCCACATCACCGAATCTCCTAGTGAGTTTTAATGTATGTATTTACGTGAACTGTGTCCAATCAACATTTACATCAGAAGTGGAACCACACGGACTACTTTAAAACCCGTTTCAGACTAGCTAGAGATCTAAACAACAACTAAATGCAATAAACTGTCGTTTTGCCATATTCATACAGAGGAACTTTGTGTTCAAGTACAGCTGCATTGAAGTAAGCTGCTTGGGTAAATCATTGTCAAGGTGAGGAGCGCGTGGGACGCAGAAGACTTGGGGCACTGGGGTCACCAACAAGGGAGCCTGTTTGCTTCTCAGTACATGGTAAAGGCGTGCTCGCGCATTAGCAGTCTTTTCTTTTTCATCCTGCGGTTCTGAAACCAGATTTTTACTTGCTGGTCGCTCAAGTCCAACCTGTCCGATAATTCCTTCCGTTTTTGTCGGTTTATGAATTCGTTCATCATAAATTCGCTCTCAAGTTCAGCCAGCTGGGGCTTCGTGTAAGGTTTCCTCTTCTTTCTGACTCTCACTTGAGTGGGACACCACGGGACCCCTGGAAAAAACAAAAACACCAGTGTTTGTTTCTGCATCAGGGCCCTCGTCCTTGAACATACCGTTTATTTATTTGTTTGTAAGAATGAATGATTAGCCTGCATTCTTTCACAATCCACTAGCATGCAGTCTCCTCTCGACCACGTCGTAATGGTGGCTCGTGTATATTTGTCAACCAGCTGCACAAATCATGAAAAACAACTCAATGCAATAAACACTACGGGCATTGTAACACTGCAAATAAGTCTGTTGTGTCAGGGTGCAGTGGTCGTCTTGTCCCTTACTGTCTAAAAGCATAATATGACATAACAGGTCCATAACAGGTCACAGAAGAAGGTGCGTACCATCAGAGAAGGCTGCTCTGGTGTTCTGTGCACTCGAAGAGCCTTGAACTGGGACAATGGTATGTGCAGACTGTTTAATACCATCGGCTATTGCTTGCTCAGCGGAGTTCATCTCAGCCTGTGCCACTGTGATTTGCAACCGTTTTTCCGCGCCTAAAAACTCATATTTGCTAGAGCTGGCATGAGCCGAGAGTCCATGTTCACGGGCGAAAGTTGTCGTTTCTTTGTCCGGCCCCTCAGTTTTGCGGTTTTCGTCCTGGAAGTAGTATTTACTGGAGTCTCCCAGCGGGCCCTTATTGTGGTTGGGAGTGCTGCTGGTCACAGGCACTGAGTTGCTGAGGAACGGCTGAGAGTAGCCACTGAAGGCGCGGCTCTGTGGCGAGCTTGTGCACGAGCTTGGGGAAGTCCACGGGAGCGAGCACACCTCTCTCCTGCCGTAGATGTGCGGGAGCGCGGAGTGATGTGCTCCATTGCCCCGCAAGTTTGAGAAGTGCAATGAGTCCGGTGAGGGAAAATTCAAAAGAGGACCAACATAGCCAGAACCGAAAAAATTGGGTTCGCACATTTCCAAGAAGCTCGCCCAAACGGTTCCTACAACCTTTTTAGTTACCCCTAAAGAATAAAGCCAAGATAATTCTTGATTTGGTAATGCGTAGTCACGTGATATGTAAAACACGTCGTCCAGCCCCGCCCTCGCCCCGACCGCAGTGTACCGCTGCAAAACAAATGAATGGGCTAGGCCATTTTGGGGGGTTGGAGGGGGGGATCAGAGGTTTCCAAAAGAACTCTGGACATTGAAATAAAATAAATAAAAAAACATTGTATTATAATCGACAGCACATTGTATATGTCGACGAGCAGAGTATTATAAATAGTACAACAGCATAATAATAGTTTATCTTGTTACAATATAATTATTTTACTTTATCACAAATCTGAAATAAAAGCGCATATACTAACCGTGGACAATACTTTTCGAGCCAATGCGTGTTTAAGTGTTCGTGTGTCGTGAAAGTGTTTTTCAGATGGGTAAAAAAATCTTCCAAAATGACAACAACAACAACAATAATAATAATAATAATAATAATAATAATAATAATAATAATAATAATATAAAACCAAAACGGGTTATTATTTTACAAGCAGGACATTGTAACAATAATAGAACATTTTCTGATTTTCTTAACTAAGGATCCCCTGAAGAACCATATAGCCTATACGCTACTGTATAATAAAACAATACTCTATTTTGGGTGGGCGGCGTGCGTGGGCTATGGGTAGTACGCCTTACCTTACATGTATTATTAAAATATATCAAACATATTTTGTTATATTTAAAAAAACATAAATCGTTTAGTTATGGGGTAACCTCTTTTATAGTGTGTTCATTTTCATACGCACCAAACACTGAAAGAGTGAGAGGATGCAAACACAAAACATTCTGCGTTCTAACACATTATACATAATAATACAAATAAACCGCCTATAAATCTGTATTGTATAAATACTACTTATTACACCACAGTACGTCCTCACAAATATACATTTATTAATATTATAAAAATATGCATATTATTATTATTATTATTGTTGTTGTTGTTGTTGTTGTTGTTGTTGTTAATGAATTAATGAATTTATTTGGGTTTTTATATATATTTTAGATATATGTACGCTGTACTTTCGTGGACTTGCAAAGAGTTTAGGGTTTACTTAGTAAATCTGATATATACACAGCAAAAGCAAGTTTACAGACATAAACAGGCCCAAGAAGTTTTTGAATGTTAATTAGACGACACTCTCTACGGCCTGCCACTACACTCTTTCAAACGTTTAAACTCACCTAAATTACATTTATGATTGGGTTGAATGTTTTAGGGTCTCAGAAGGTAACGCCGTATAAAATGCGAGCATGCACACATTTCGATTTGGTTCGACCTGAGATACAATATAAAGTCAGTAAGACTCATTTACCCTGTTTCAGATTAATCTCGTTCATCAACTCAGTGAAGAAGACTGTCTGCGGTCCTGTATAATAGTTCAAGCTTCAGATTCATAGCCTAGACTCGTATTGGAGCTCACTTACGAATAAGAATTTTGACTAACTCAGCAAGCGAGCCTGGGGGGCTTTTTGTTGAACTTGAGACAGCAGAGAAATGTGAATGATCGACAAACGCCGACTCCCCGGTAAGCTAAATATTTAGACATTGCGGGCCCTCAAGACCGAACTGATTGCTTTTATCTAGTGTTGAAAGTTCTGAGTTCAAATAGTTTTGGCTTACCTTATACCCGTTTCCCAAACAGTGCCAAAGGCTCTCCAGTCTCGGCTTAGTAAATGACAATTGTAAATGCGCCGGAAAGAGAGGAGACAGTTCGGCCTCCCAGCTTTTATGAGTCTAGTAAATTCATGCAAACCATTAAAATGAGATTCTTCCATCTGCTCGACATTCAGAGGCGTGACGCAAACTGGGGTAACGCATTTATTTAATAGAAAGCACTGCTCATAATTACTGACCATATACAAAATATCAGATGGTTCAAGGTCAAAGTTCCAGACTCACATCTACCAAAACAAGTCCAAGTGCACTTTATCGCAACGTGATACTTCAGCTAAGGACAGAGTGAACTGCTGTAGTTATGTAGATCACAAGACGAAACTGTTTTGTTGTTGTTGTTGTTGTTGATGATGATGAAGAACGTCAGCATGATGTTGGGCGTTTTCTGCAGGAGCTTAGTGCCGCCGTTGTTAAGACCTTCCACACGCGTTATGGCCCCTCGGCCGCGCTAGGTCTGGATCCAGCGTGTGAGTAGGAAGTGTTTTGTGATCAGAGGAAACGGTGGGTATAATCCTGTTTTACGGCGCTTCTATTTGATAGCGTTTTTATTTTTTTAACGATGCAGAAAATCACAGAGAGACCCGCTTTCACCCAGTATTATAAAGTTCTGCCGCCTGAATTAAATTCCACGCTCCATTTTCAAGTCATTTGTAGTTAAAGCACTGCTAAACTGTAGTTCACGGCACAACCAGTAGATGGCATTATACTTCCACAAATGAACGCTGTTTCATTATTCATGAGTCCCATTTCAGTCAAGGTCGAGTCTGAGAATGCGTGTCAAGGTCAACGGTAAAGATAAGATTTAACCTCTGAGTAAAATATTGAAATGATTCTGTGGCGCGCCACCTTAGGGGCTTTACCAAACCCACCGAGGGCTTTAAAGGTTGATCAGTGTAGTTTGGGAGAAGGACAAAGTCCGTAACTGAACTCAAGTAGCTGCCCTTTAGCCCAGAGTTTACTGCAGTTTCAGCATTTTAAAGTGAATATAGTTTTAAACAATATCGATTTTATTTGTGCAACATTAGAACGAGTTGAATTCTGTTTCTGAACTACAGTGCAATGTAACTTGAAAAGATTAGGATACACCATGTTTTACTTTATTCGGACTGAAAGCGCAAAGAGAGATGGGCAGCCGAATCCAACAAAAATCAACGTTAGATTCTTATAGACCAAGTTCAAAACAGCTTTTTTGTGTCCACCTTTCAAATTACATTAATCACAATTATTATTATTATTATAATTATTATTATTATTATTATTATCGTTGTTGTCGTCATTCGTATCAGATTGTTATGCGTAAATCTTGCTGCTACTATTAATACTACTACATCTATAATAATAATAATAATAGTAATATTATTATTAATAATAATAATAACTCATGAAAAATGCATGGTTACTTTTGATGCATATACATAGTACACACACACATATATATATATATATATATATATATACATATATACACGACTCAAGATTATATGGTGTGCCCTAATTATCTCAATATCTCAGTAAACAAAAACTGGTAACAGAAATTGGTTGTTGTCGCCATACAATGCTCATGGCATCTATAAGTGACTAGTCTTTCGTTGGAGACATTGTGAGTTGTGCTTTTGGCTCGAGAGCATATAAAATACATTTACATCTATTTTTCTCAATATAATGATGAACCTATAACCCTTACCACACATATCTGGACATACATACACACACATTACCATAAATAGGGGCTGCAGAGTTTCCGAGGATCGACCTGCTGCGCGCTATTGATAAGGTTCGAAGTCTTTTGATATTTTTGAGATGATCTTCTTGTCCTTCACACGGCGATTCTGAAACCATATCGTTACTTGTCTCTCTGACAGGTTGGTGGAGGAGGCTATCCGCCGTCTCCTCTCTTTGGTAATGAACTTTGTAATGGTGTACTCGTGCTCGAGTTCCTTCAGCTGCAGCTTCGTGTAGGGAACCCGTTTCTTCCTCACCCGCCGAGCGTCAGACCGAGATAGCGCTGCGTCCTCTGCAAATACACAAGTATTATTTCTATTACGAATAAAGACATGGACGTCTAAAACATACATTCACATGCAGTATGAGAGTATTACAGTATAATAGTACTGTTACACCCAGTACTTATTACTTGAATTGCTAAAATAATATACATTGTAGCTATAACCCATTATCCTATCACAAAATACCGATAATGTTATTCAGAAATTAAAACTGCAGTTTCTGTATTTTGTTTTAATATGTTCACTGTATTGTATTTGACTGAAATGAAATCCGTGGTAGACGTCACATCACACTAGGTTCATATTTACATGGTCTAATTGAGTGTTTTAGTCAGGAAAAAAATAACTGTACGAATGGCTTGAGTTCTGCATCTCTAATAGGGTAGCGAGATGTGATTAGACTACAGATCTTACCTGATAGTGATGATTTCCATATATTCGATCTCTGTGTCTGTTCCTTAGGACAATAGACCTGACCGCTCCAACTGCTTGACCAGTTCCACGGCTGGTAGCCTTCTACTGCGAAAGGACTTTCACGTCTTTGATCTCTGGTTCTTGCCCTCTGCGCTACAGGAACATCGATGTATCCAGGGATCCTTGGGTATGAGTGGGGACCCGTGTAGCCCTGATAGACCCCTAAGTCCCGAACTCTTGCTGGAAGTTCACCGCAGCGAAGCGCGGCCCTGCTAAACCCGACTGGTTCCTCCTTATCAGCTGAATGTCCACCTACATTCCCACTGGCACCGTGGCTCATGGCATTATGCTGAAACGCAGCGCCTGAGGGGGCTTTGCAAGTGTAGCAGCTGTTCGCGAAGTGGCACCCAAAGGTGACCTGTGTATTGGCACTGTTCGCTGAACTGGGAAAAGACACATAAGGGGTGAAGCATTCCGGACTCAGAGAACTCGTTCCTTCCGACAGTGAGTAAACAGCGGCTCCAGAAGAAGACCGATTCGAGTGCTGTTCAAAAGCAGACGAATAAAAACTTCTGTTATCCCCTCCTAATTCGTCCACTTCCATGTTCATTTGACCACCCTTAAAGTACTGTGCGCGAGATAACACCTGACAGTAATTAGAACCATCATCCTCTGCTAATCCAGAACAGGCAAGTAGGGCAAAGCACTCAACCAATACAGTTGACAGCGAAGCTTTTATATTTTTCCGGACTAATTACAGGACTCGGAGACCCTGAAATGTGATTGGTTGCTACTGGCCATGTGACATGCAAATAGCTAGGTTGACCTTGGACGATGTTTAGATGTGGCTACTAGTCTTCCAGAACCCTTTGTAACCAAACTGGCCCTATACCAGTTTTATGTTAACTGTTACTTTATGTAAATATGTTATTATTTCTTTGTTGTTTGAATATATAATTGACAATTTATTATGTGTATGACGATTCCACTATTCCATGTTTTACAAATAATCTTCATGTTTTAGAATGTGCTTTGAGACGTGAGTACCTTTCTTATTTAAAACTAAATGGACTCTGAGGCTCACATGGCCTTTCAACAATTAATTATGAATAAAGAACTAAAGACAATGCTATACTTTCAAAATGTTTTATAAACTGATTGCTGATTGTTCTTTTTTCTCAGTTCTTCTGTTTTGCTGTTCATTTTATAGCTTTTTGATAATGTTTGGGGTGATGGCTAGATGGCTCTTATAAGATCTCTCTTTTAAAGAAGCAACAGGTATGGAAATGTATTCAATAGCCCATGGTCACACTCATATACATGATATAAAATTGGCTGCTATTGCTCTGTATTTCAGTTTGAAATCTAATTATTTGGGTCCATTAGTATAGCTGTGTTGGGCCCACATTTTACTTCCTCACATTCAGAGGTGCTTATCTACATACTAGTTTCATAGTAGTTACCAGATAATGTATTGCAATTAATGTATAACACATCTAATGGCTGTAGGCTTATTATTCTAATGTTAGTCCTTTATTGAAATATGTATATAGTCCTTTATATACTATACATGATTACGTAATTAATTATTCAGCATTTTTAAGTTTTTATGTTTCTGTACAGAACCTTGAATAAGTACCAGTTACATGCTTAAATGGTTCTTTGCTTATCAGCCATAAACCAACTAATTATATATTTTGATTGTATGAAATGTGTTCTTACGTGTGCTCTTTGTTTGTTTTTCTATTTGGGACAATCAGTGAACCTACTACACCTAGATGATGAATCTTATAAATCTTTTAAGACTAGATTATATTTAGTCAGAGCAACTTCGATGTGGCATGGTTACCATAAAAAGTTTATGGTAAATCGGAAAATCTTTTGGGTACGTCGACAGCAACTCGCTAATATGGTCATTTAGCGTCTCAACTAGGCTCCACTGGCACTGCAACTAATATGATGAAAAATTGTTCTATGTTCCTCCAGCAGTCTACCTGAACGACCTAATATACACGACCCTCTTAATAACAGACTTAAATAACACACGGCGACCTTAAACTTTTAAACGTTTTGATTTAAAAGTGTACTACTTTTAAAAGCCATAAAAAGAAAAAAGAGACCTATCATTTGGTTCCCCCTGTGTAGACTTTCATTCGAGGATATTTAATACGTCTTTCATCTCATTTTTCTGATGCCAACATCACGTGTTTCTGGTGCTCTTTTTAAAATGTCTCTTCAGTGTTTCCTTAGTCCAATAGTTCTGTAAACTGTAGAGCCATGAACACTACAATAACTATTCGAATGTATGAGTATGTATAAGCCTTTGCCTGGTCAAATAGGTCTTCTCAATGATAGCCAACTGATCGAATGTGTTTCATTTTAATTACCATTTTACATATGAGTGTACGTAGCATTAATTGGGTTATCCTATTGTTGCGACTTATTATTAAGAAACCGTCAGTATTTGGAACCTTTTTGCTATGAGTTTGCAATAAATCTACAGTAATCTAATGTTACGACCAAAATGTTGAGAGGCTACATGTACTCAACTTTGCGTTTTGTTGTAACATGTTTAACATTTTAAACTCTCTGAACTTCTATTAGTGTGTTCAATGAACTGGGTTCTACACTCTGCTCTGAAGTTAGAAATGGTTAAGGAACCATGTTACCTTTAAATAGTTAAAATAAAATATTCAATCATTTATAAGTGTTTGAATACGGTGTAGATTTGTAACATCGACATTAATCTTTGTGAAGAAACGCACACATTGGCTGAGGTAACCTATATGTCGTATGGAGCAGCTGGGTGAATGATTTACACGTATCTATTCAGGCGCTGGTTTGTCCACAGACCAGCGGCGTGGTCGGTAAAGCCCTGCAGCAGTTAATGAAGCCAGAGCACTTGAAGGCGTGCAGTATGATCAGTTTATCACTAGGTGGCTCTATCAGTCCACACTGTGGAAGTTCATCCGCTGATCGATGACTACCTTTGAAGACAGCGGTCTCGAAAAGGAGCCGTGGGCACTAAACAGGGCTACCGAGTGAACAGCTGTGGGCCTGTATGATGACTTCCTAACCGTCAAGACTGTCGGAAACGAAACCAGACGAGGAACTTGAACTACAGACTACAGCCTGTTGTTTTGTCTCTGGTCTGTACACAACCTGGTGCTTTGTAGTTTGCTGACATACCACGCAGTGCAATAAAACCAGGTCAGACACGACTCACCTTGTTTTTTAGGGTCTATTCGTTAAAAAAAACAGGACAGTTAGACCTGCTGTTTTCCAGGAGGCCGTATGAGTTGACTGAATAGTTCATCTTAGACGTTTATATTTATCAATCATGTATCTTTAAATGTGATTTCTATCTAATTTAGAAATAAGTCTAGCCTTTAATCTAACTTCTAAAATCTAACCTTATAAAATCGAATTGTACAAATTTTACAAACCTACAAGCAAATGTACATTACTGGGATTCTGAAATAGTTTCGGCCTATTAGGTTTTAGTAAGTTTCCCGTATACAGAAATTCAATTGCAATAAGGATGTATAGTATCACACTGTGGTGTCACTCATGGAAAATGGTCATTTGTAAGTGCACGCTTTCCGAATGGTATCGGCTCATGCAAATTGGTTGCGACACTCTTGGAAAAAAGCACTGAGCTGCCATTGGGGCGGTGCCCGTCTTTGTACATTCAACGGTAGGTTTTTAGTACTTTACTACTAATATACTCCATTCCACTTGCTTTGTTTGAGTGTTGACTCCTAACACTTTCTCTTGTCTCTTTTTTAATTGCTCTGTTTTAATTACTACAAAAATGTACAGATTAGGTAAAAAGTACACAGTTTGACCAAGAACTCCTTCAGACTGAAGGAGAGTGTGTTTTATTGAGGTTCATATAAAACGTTTTAGATATTGTAACATGAGGGGCCTATGATGCTATATAGAACAACCTATAACATACATACTGCCCATTCTTCATTAATCTGAAGAACAATTGTACCATGCAATCAACAATTTATGGATGCAAAAGTGTGTTCATGGTTCAATATAAAACCATTGTCTTTAAAAAGAAGCTTTGAAGCTTTATAAAGAGTGTACTACAGATAGATAGATCAGTGCACTTTATTGATTTAAAGACAGGAAATTTGGATTCTACTGCAGCAAAAAGAACATGGATCAAAATTAATACACATCATTGCTGTCCAAAGGAAAACATGTATCTCCAAAATAGCAACTTTACAGGAGAGGGCAAAAACCTTATTCAGATCAAAAGTACAGTGAATGAGGTATAATGGAAGATTTTTTGTTTTAATGGGTTACATTATTTATAGTGACACAAAGCATTTTATTGAACTTTCTTTTATTGGTAGGGTTTATAACAACATGGAATTTAATATAGGGCCACATTTTATAGCAGGTGTCACTGAAACATCATCACTGAGCTCAATTAAAAAAAGTAATTACTTAAATAAGACGAAGTGTTGATGTGCTTTGTTAATTCATAATGTATATGAACATAGAGACACCCAGAGCTTACTTTACATTAACTTCTGGAGGAGATATAGGAACCAGCCAAAATACTAGCAGTTCAATTCATATGGCAGAGTTGTGTAGAGTAACCTAAACCCATCTTCAGGTAAAAAATTGGGAATAGTTACTCAAATACATATTTAATTATCCTAGAAAATAGTAATCAGTAGGAGCTTAGTAATTTAAGATGAGAGCAACACTGATTCCTGTTCTAACTCATGAGGAACTTCTAATTTCACCAAACTGGGATCCTTTGATGTAAAACAAAATGATGCAAAGTGTTAGAGCTGTGAGCAACAGCAAATAGTCTAGGATCTGTCAGAAACAACATAATGGAATAATGGAAAAGAGATCCAATGTGAATTCATAAAGCTGTGGGGTAAAAAGTAGGTTCTGGGTAGGTATACAACACAGAGAAGAAAAAGTATAAGAATGTTCAGAGAAGTACAAATAGATACAATTGTACTGGTTTGCATGTAAGTAAAGTAGATCTTGTGACTGCCCCCACCTCTCTCCCATAGTTCAGTTGAATCCCCAGTGCTGTGCTATCATATTGTGCCTTGTGTAGTTTTGTGCAGTGCTGAGGTTATTAAGGCTAACCCTTCATATATCATCTGCTCTTTGTGGCTGGATGTCCTGTCCTTTTCGTATCTCTTGGTTTGTAACACACAGTAGAAACTTAATTTCAAACCCTAAAAATAACCTCCAAGATTCATACTACTTTACTACAGGCCTAAAAGCTGCCTCACCAAACAGAAGCTGATGGGGGCGCCAAAGAACGTGAAAGCGGCTCAGTGCGCTACACACACACACACACACACACACACACACACACACACACACGTCCCCGATCTTCAAGCCGAATGAAAGCAGCTCGCGCTCTCACTTAACCCCGCCATCACGAGCCGTCCACTCCCTCAAGCGCGCGCCTGATCCGGAGCTCAGCTCACAATATCATATGTGGATCAGATATTAACGCACACTGTGCTGACTGGCCAAATTACTGGAGACGAAATTCAGGTAGAGGAGACAGACGAGAAAAACAGGCGATCTGGAACAGTGGAGGGAGCAGTGGATGCTTATTAGAGTTATTTTAGTTATTTTAATTGTACCCTACATATAAAATAGAATTGTGTTTTTTTTTAGCAAGTTTTGTTTCGATAGCCCCATTAATCACAATTAGAATCTATAATAGCGTTTCTGGGACTGTGTAGTGCGTGCTGGGGAAGAGTAAAAAAGACTGGAGATCTCAGTAAAAGTGCAAATAATGTGTGTTTATGGTGTTTATGGCGTTATGCTTAAGAAACGTGCACTGTAAATAAACTAACAGCATACCATTGTATTTCAACAAATTGCCTTCCTATTGCTTTTTATTGTCGTTTGTTTTTGGAATATTTAATCATATATAATAATTATCCGATATAACTGAGTTATACACAATTTTTAATTCTCTTTTATTGACTCGGTTGACTTTTTTGTTTTTGTTCTAGGGGAACGAAAAATAATTGTACCTTACAGCAGTACACCACAGCTTCTGTAGACACATTGTAAAATCAGGCTGTAGTTCTGTAAAAGAGCTGAGAACTATTTGCATTGTGATTTTCAGTGCTGAGCTTTATTCGATCCAGAGCTAAATATAAATAAGTCACTTTAAAGAAAATGCCCCTTCTGTTAAGCCCACTAGTGCTTTCGCTGGAAGCCAGCAGCTCTTCAGCTAATGTCTGATCCAAAAACGGTCTGAGTGAAATAATGGACAGAGAAAGGGGAGAAAAAAGAAAAAGAGGGAGGCAGAGCGGGGGAGAAGAGAGAGTCTGCGCAGAAGGGAGGAACAATAGAGAATCAAAGCATAATGATATTCCTAAATGAAGAGGGAAATGTTGCCGCACTCATTTTATTAATCAGACTGTCAATTTCACCCCAGAGGCCAAACCCAGGAGCCATCTAAAGCAGGAGCAGATCAGCGGCGGCGCCTCCTCTCCTCACTTCTCCTCTCTCTCTCCACCTGGATATGTGGCTGGCCGCCTCCATCATCCTCGCGCGGCCCCTCTCCTTCTTTTATTTGCTTATAAACCTGTTACAATAAATGATCATGCGAGCGGCGTCACGCGCACCTTTAACGGCGGAGCCGCGAGCCACTTTTTGATGAATGACATCTCGGACCAGAGAGGATGCACGGGTCATTTTGAGCAGTCACTCGTCGCCCGCACTGGCATTCTTCGCTCTCTCTCTCTCTCTTTCTCTCTTTCTCGCTCTCACTCTCCCTCTTTCTTTCTTTTTTCTGTCTATCTCTCTTTTTTCTGCTAGTTTCGTCTCGCTCGTAAAGGTATTATATTATTTAGAGGCAGTAGCCGAGCTGAATGCGGATTAGCTCCGCCGCCGTTCGCCGGACTTCGCTTACTTCCTCCTGCGCCGCGTCCCCATGGAGAGGATAAGGAAAGAAATGATTCTGATGGAGCGGGGGCTGCACAGTCCCGTCGCAGCGAAGCGCCTCTCCAACCTGTCGGACTCGAGCGGCGGCGCGGTGCTCGAGGCGCTGGAGAACTCCGCGCACGCGGGCCGCTTAAGCCCCAGACTGCCTGCGGCCTCGCTGCACGGCTCCCTGGGCGACATGCCCGCCAAAGGCAAATTCGAGATCGACAGCCTATTCGGGAACCACCACGCGAGTGACAGCAGCGCGGCGGACGACATATCTAGCTCGGACGGCAGGAAGAAAGTGAACCTGTACCCGGAGGTGTCCACTGACTCCGAGATGAACAGCGACGTGGAAGTGGGATGTCCGGCTCACCGCTCACCCGGCAGCGCAAGCCAGCACAAGGAAAACAACAACAAAGGTAAGACCAGCTCACACACACACTCACGTGAGCGCGCACACATTCGCAGGTGCAGGTCTGCGTTCGCGTGTCTCTAAAGGGTTTGGTATTCCTATATTTAACTGATACTGAACGGAAAATAGACGAAATGAACGTGGATGATTTCGTTGTCCAATCATACAGAAACAGTGAAAAACAGTTACACAGCTGAGATATAATTGTTGCTCAGCTTCGCTAATATCAGCAAAATGTTCCTCTAGATAAAAATCTTAAACTCATATTTATTTACTCATATCAGCCTTAATGTTATTACTAAGATCAACTAAAACTGATTCGTATATACAGAGATCCAGCACATTGCACTATAGACATATACGATAGAAATATATTATAGAATATTTCTAATATTTAATTTATTTTGCAGTGTGATGTGTATTTCAATGTTTATGTTCTCTTTGCTGATTTTTTATTGATTTGTTGTTTATGTGTGTTTGTTTATTGTAATATTGATGGTTTAGTAAATTAATCCGTTTTTTACTTTTGCAACGAAGCTGCATAAAACTGCATTAAAAAAAACCCCAGCGGTAATTCGATCACACCGCTATTACATTTACATTATGATACTAAGTCAGAGCTATATTATCGCGTTTCGTGTGTAATATTCTTCTGTGTAATTTCTCCTCCTCCCGTGCTCAGGTTACTCTGACAGTAATTCAGGAAGCTCCAACTCGAGCTCTTCGTCCGTCTCCAACCACAACGGCAACTCCATCGGTAGCTCCAACAATTCTAACTCAGATCAGGTGCGCAGGTACCGCACCGCGTTTACCAGGGAGCAGATCGGCAGACTGGAGAAGGAGTTTTACAGGGAAAACTACGTCTCGCGACCCAGGAGGTGTGAGCTAGCTGCAGCGTTAAACCTGCCAGAGACCACGATAAAGGTAGGACACAGTGTAGACGTTGCTTCACCATCCCTAACACCCTTCTGTTCTGTGATTGTAACATGAACACGTGAAAAATGATCTACTACAAATTTGTTTTCTTGAAGGTATAGACAGCATTTAAACTGGTTCCTATTGCTTTAGCTTAAGCCCCATACACACACATCTCACAATGTGCCACAACAGAGCTCGAGCTGCACTTTAAAACAATTTATCAATCATTTTAA
The DNA here is from genome assembly GCA_024036415.1 of Prochilodus magdalenae. Taxonomy (NCBI): domain Eukaryota; kingdom Metazoa; phylum Chordata; class Actinopteri; order Characiformes; family Prochilodontidae; genus Prochilodus; species Prochilodus magdalenae. The sequence goes on from JAMWET010002891.1 coordinate 239,418, forward strand.
TTATTTTACAAATATGTTTAAATGTATGGATGTGGCGTGCACGTGCATATGTTTTGGCTATTTCAACTGCTATCTATCTATCTATCTATCTATCTATTTATCTATCTATCTATCTATCTATCTATCTATCTATCTATCTATCTATCTAATAGTCTGTGTGTATATATATATATATATATATATATATATATATATATATATATATATATATATATATATATATATATATATACTGTGTATTTATACGTAAATACACTGAAAGATTAATATGATTCATATAATTGTGTATTGCATTAGCAATGCTGTATTCCTGCCTTTTTATTTCCCTGTTGATGCGCGTCTGCAGTTGCTGATACACTTAAGAGTTAGTTAAACTGTATTATCCATAAGCAGCTCATCTGTTGGACAGTAAAACCAGTTCACCCGGGAAATCTCTAGCTGTTAGTAAATATAATCACGTGTTTAGGTCTGTTTTAGAGCTCAGTAGTAGGCCTGTACTTTTCTAGACCACCGTGAACTAGTAGCTTACCAAACACATAACTCAGTGGGGGAGATGAAGGAGATCTGAGTCTGAGCTTGAGGC